>LOEQ01007791.1:34219-46347 GCA_001685075.1 Bramus lutescens | reverse complement strand
GGATATAAGCTAGCCATGCGGGAGCTGGGCCAGATAAAAAGCAGGCCTGCTCCCTCATCACTACAAGCAAGAGCCAACTACATGGAGTATGAATGTCATCAGTACTTAGACATGGGCCCATAAGGTCCCAGAAGCCTACAACGGCAGATTCCCAACCAGATTGGTCTCTTCTGCATCTAGAAGTATGCAGTGACATATACTATGCAATCTTGTATTCACCTCTCCCATGCAATAGACAAAAGACACTGTCAATAAATGCTATCTTAGTTTGAGCTTTTTTATTAAGAAAGGATTGTTAGAAAACAGCCATGTTTATGGCCATCCTTATTCCCTCTCCTGATTTTCTCCAAATGTTGAACCCTAGCTTGGAAGATTCCTTGATCCTTAGTTTTCTTATTTGCTATAGTTGAGTGCTCAGTACAGTATCCTGCTTCAGCCTCCTGAGTGCTCAGATTAGAGGTATGAGCCTCCATGCCCAAGAAGATGTTTCTGGAGGATAATGACTTTTGAGCTGAAAATGACCCACGTGCCATGAAGGAGATCAAAGCCCATGAAGGCACGAGGGGAGGACAGCTCAAGAGCAACAGGCAAAAGCAAACTCTGAGACGGAAAATTTCTGAACAGCTAAGGCAACGTAGTCAGATAACAGGAACCAGCTGAGATGAGCCTTAAAGAATCATAAGGGCATCAGCACCAAAGGAAATCATTCAGGCGGTCTGAGCACAGAGGTGGGTGAAGCCGTTAGCTGTAGGGGGCAAGAATGGAAGCTGGGACTTGGCGGTCCATAGCATAGATGGTCAGTGGTATTCTGAACTGCTGGATGACAGAGCTAGAGATGGAAATTGGTCACATTCATGACAAATTCTGAAGGTGAGATTGCCATGCTCTAAGGAAGAAAGGAATCAAGAGTGAGCTGTGGCTGGGATCTGAACACCTTGGTGTAAGGAAACGGTTTGGTGAAAAGGGAAGGCTGGGGCAGTGGGGAGGCTCAGTTTCGGAGGGAAAGACACCAAAATGGTGTCTTGGTGATGCCTATTTTAAAACATCTAACAGAAAATAGAGAACAATTAGATACATAAGTCTAGAAATCACAAGGAAATCAAAATTAGGGTTATAAACCTCATTGTCACTAGCCATGAATTTTTGGAAAGTGTTACCGATTAAACTTAGCTTCATCCCAACCCATTTATCAGTGGTTTTATTCAATTTCATTAGATAGCATTTATTCCTATTAGGTGCAATAATATGTTCAAAATAGCCTATTTCAAGCTAATTTCAATAATATCAAAATTATGATTATTATTATTATTAAGATATCAAAAAGCAGAAAAATAGAACTTTTGACTTTTCTCCCCAAAAAGCAGTCACGTGTGTGGTTGGATGACCTATGTGACTCTAAAAAAAAAAAACAGAGAAAGTTAAAGTGGGAAGGGCTGGAACACCCTGAAAGGCGAAAGGCATATGAGCATGGCTCGCTCTGTCTGCTAGAGAAGCCTCTCCAACCTGGACACACACTTTGCTTGACATTGTAAGATGGTCCGAAAGCTCCTGCCAGGGTTCTACTATGAAAATCAATGACACCGAACCTCGGGCTCCAGCAGTGGGGCACGGAAGGTTCTGTTACCTGTGGCTCTCAGTTTCCCAATGCTGAGAGTTTGTCATGCTGTGGTGACCCCCAGCCATAAAATTATTCTCGTTGCTACTTCCTAACTGTAATTCTGCTACTGCTATGAACCCTGACATGCAGGATATTTGATATGCGACCCCCAAAGGGGTTGCAACCCACCGTTTGAGAATTGCTGTGCTAGTAGTTAAAGAGGACCAGATACAGTACAAGCAATAGAGACTATTCAGTGAATTTGTTTTGTTTCCAATAAGATCCAGAAATGCACACACTGAGCAGTTTAGCTGATGACTTACATTGGTCACCGCCGCTCTCCCAGTTAACCTGCTATGGTTAAATCAAAATCGATCAGCCACTGGCATTCTCTTCTGTAGCCTTCCCCTAGGCTTCAACAAAGCCACCAGCCTGCTCTCCTGCCACACAGAAAATCTAGTTTTATTGGCAGAGAAGCATGAAGCAGTGTGGCAAAGGTAGAAGGATAAAGTCGGTCCCAAGAATCAATGCTGTTTGTATAATCTGTGGACCTTGAGATTAGCTGTTGAGGAGAACTTTGCTCACTGACTGTACCAGTTCCTTGGAGATGATAAGAACTGAGTGAGGCTTCGGGGTGCAGTCATTTCTGCAGCAGGAAAGACGGAAAGGCTCGCGATGACCTGGGTCGCTCCCTTCTTGCTCCACTAAGGAGTGTTCTTTCTTGTAGACCCCACATAAAATGTTGCAAGAGAGTTGATACTAATCGTGACCGTCATTTATTTGATGTGATAGTCACCTGTGATTTATTGTGTTGGCCAGGACTAGGCCTGGGAAAGAACTTAGCCTGAAAAGCAAGGGGATATGGGAAAGAATTGATTAGCGAGGCAGCCAAAGAATGAACAATGCTAATATTTTAATGGAAGTGATAACTGGCCTCCACAGAGGCTTCACTTACTGACCCCGTGACTTCGTTCCATTCACAGTGTTGAATAAACAATAGCCCCCATTAGTCAACTTAGCTGCCTGGTTTGTCATTCCAAGGGCATCCTAAGAACACATGGTGTCTATCATTTGGAGCCCTGCTTTGTATGCTGAATACAAAAATGGATTTGGCAAGTATATCCATGCGGCATTCCTACTGAAATTCTAACGAGACCTCTTAGCATGTGCCCATTACCAACGAGGAGCGTGTCTTTGGGTCCGGATGGCTGAGTTCGTGTGACTGTTTTTGCAAATGAAACTCCTCACAAAAAGTCTTTAATCTTCCAGAAACGGGGGAGTCTGTCCCCACCCATGGCTCCTTTATTCTTCCCTACTTCCTTTTCCTGAATAATGAGCGTTGCTCTTGTCTGTTCCAAGTGACCAGTGAACTCCTGGCTGACTCTCAAAGGAACTGAAATCACACATTAGATGATCCATGGACGAATGTACCAGGTTTCTTCTCTAGTCAATGGACTTGGAACCAGTTGTTGGTCTCTGGGTCATCAAAGACAATGCTCAGCATTGAGTTCTTTAGCATAGAAATTCCACTTACAGGACCTGTGATGAGACTAACACGAAATGTTGAAATATGGTTTGCAATGAATATCTGAACCTGTGCTCACAAAAGGCTCACCAGGCCAGACCTTAAGGATACACAGCCAAAGAGACAAGAAGAAAGAAATTTCAGGATCTTATGATTCTCTTGAGTCTGCAGCACTGGGAGCCTATTGAGAGTCTGGAAATTTAAGCAAAATGACATCAAAAGTTCTGAGAGTCTCTGTCATGCCAAAAAATTCCATGTCCTTTGAGACTGCCTAGCTGTGCTTCAATGCCCCAATGATTCAAAGTAGGTAAGTACTGTATTCATCTGTGGGATTCAGTTTAGATAAGGCTGAATTAAAAGAGCAAGAGATTCTTATGTCATTTATACTAGGAATCCTAAAGTGATGGAATCAGAGACTAGAATGGAGTTAGCAAGGGCTAGGGCAGGGGTAGATGGGAGAGCGAGGAGTAGCTGGCCAATGCACACAAAATCCCAGTTAGGTGGGAGGAATAAGCACAAAAGTTCTATTGTGCCACATGGTGATTATAGTCAACATGAAAGTATATACTCTTGAAAATAACAGTGTTCCTACCTCAAAGAAAGGGTTATGTTGCTTAACTTGATTTAGTCATTCCTCAGTCTGTATATCCATACATATCTTTAGAGATATTATAAACATTTAATCTGCATATTTCAAAATGTCATGCTGTGCTCAGTAATTATGTAACATTTTTGTCAATTAAAGAATCAATACCTGGAGACTACATAAACACCATGAACTTAGTCAGGCTGAGATTCAAGAAGCACTCCAGAATAACTTTGGTTTTCTATCGTGGCTGTAGGGCATGCTGGGACTCAGTACTGGCCTGACAGCAATTGTGATCCCCCAGGAAGCCCTGACCATGGCCTCCTGACACGTGTCTCCTCCTCAGCAAGGTACAGAATCACCCTGGCTTTCAAGTTGAAAGCATATACTATGTGCACACATAGAAAACAAGGCCCAGTAGCATTCATTCCGAAGGCCCTGCCTGCTAAAGTTACCACCATGCCATCTAGACACAGTTATCCCCATTTGGGAAGCAGGACTAAGGTGCACCACTACAGACTCAACTTTGGGGACAGTGCAACCTTAGACTTCACAAAATAAGAACAAGAAACAGATGAAAAGTTGCTTGCACTCCCGGCAGCAGCACGAGAGAACTTGGGCCATGGCTAGGACAGCAGAGGGAGCAGCAGCTTGGGCTGCTGAGCAAAGCAATCTCCTCGCACACTCAATGATATTGAGAGGCTGGGACCAACCAGTGAGGGAGAGGGGACACAGCAGGAAATATGGGGCTGGTTGACAAGTTAAGAGCATAATCTGCGTCTCACAAAGAGGATACAGACATTGGGCATAAGTCCTCTTTCCTCACAAAATGGTGCTCCCCCTTTGTGGGAAAGCTGGTCTAAAGAGCAAGCATTGTAAAGAGTAATAGGTCATGTAATAGTCAAGGTCATGTAATAATGAAGCCTAATCTGGACTAGGAGAAGTAAGACATAAGAGGAGCAGCAAAGAGCAGCCTGCTATACAACGGGAGAACAGTACACTAGGTTTCAATAGACTTCCACACTTTATTCAAGAACATATCCAGCTTAACTGTACATAGAAATATTGAAAAGCAATTGCGGTGAGAACCCTTTAACCTGTATTGTGGAGTGAAATCCGCTCTCAGAGATGATCTATGTGTGTATTTCAAAAGTCTCCCAAACCCCTTGACCCACGTCCACACACTAGGCCTCTGCTTGAGAACTGGAGACCGAAGGGCCAGGCAGCACAGGAGGCAGTCTCGTGGAAACTTCATGGGGGAAATCAATGACATACCAACAAGGCAGGGTACGGCATTCGGCAGCTGCCAAGAGGACAAAGTCTGGTGAGCGTTTTAGTCCTGGGGAGTTGTAACAAGAGGAAGTTTGAGCAGTGCAGTTTCTGTGTTGGCATAAAGGCAGTGACATCCGTGAGAATTAGGGAGCCAAGTGAACACACCCAGGGTAGTCTACTTCCTGATCCTCCAGTCTTTGTGTAGCCCCAGTCCTTGAACCTGAACTGCCTCTTTGACCTGGCAGAAATGGTACCGTTCTAATTTTAAGGCAAAGACTTCTGCACTCTGAGGAAGAGTGGCCATAATATGTGACACCTGACTTCTCCATACCACCTTGCTATCAGGAAACCTAGAAGAGTCACATCTAGAGGCCACATGGAGAAGAATCTAGAAACTCTGCCAGGTAAGTGGCTTGGCTGCCTGCTCCAGCAGAGTACCAACTTCGGAGACATGAGCCATCTCAGAAATTAGCAATGCACCAGACAGAATCACACTCCCTGTGCTGCGTAATAGTCGACTGCGTTAATCATAAGCATGAGCGATTGCTGTCTGAGCTACCCAGCACTGAAGAGAACAGATAACAAACATGTGGCCAACCTATGCAGGAAACAGAACACCAAGAGGATTGAGAGAGGTGTCTTCCATGCCCCCAGCTCAAGGCTCTCTCACGTCTTTCAGGGCTAGGAGTGAAAAAGACCTCAGTGACATCACCATAGTCCTCATTTCCACAGATCACACCATCAACAGTGGAATGTCACCAATGCTCTGGACATAAAACTGCAGTCATGCCTATGGCTTTGATGTTCAGAGATCACAGCTCCTGCTGCATTCCCTCATATCCATCCTCACTGAGGTGACCTCAGCCATTTCTCCGTCTCGCCTGCGCTGTAATCTATACAGGAATGTGCGTGCTGTCCTTATCTACAGAGGACAAGAACAGAAGAAGCTATGATGTGCACATTGCTTGGGGTCTGTCAACACCAACTACAAGGAAAACACTATTGAGATAAGCCCAGCTAAGTGGAACAGACAAAGCAACCTGGGATAGGACCCGCTGGTTTTCACTTGGTATTATACAATGTCTGGACGCAGCTGCAAACGAAGTGACAGTCATCAAGGTCTTACTCTAGAACACAATGCTTTAAGACCTCTGCACTGCCTCTGTCCATCCCTCTGCATCAGACCCTAACCTACCCCTGCCCTGGCTCTATATAACACCGACAACAGCACTAAGCCTTGTCTAAGCTGCAGGAAGTACAAAACCCAGCACAGGGTGCTGCTTCTGTTACCATAGGAGTAGACAGCTCTGGGAAATTTAAAAATAATTCTGTAGCTTCCTTTGAGCAGAGACTCACCGTCAGCTGAAACACATTTTAGGGCCCCCGTCGACACGTGTCTGGAGAAGGGGTGGATTAATAATAGCTTACATTTCTATAGTGCTTTTCATCTGCAAGGATCCTCAAACAAGGGAAACAGGCTGAATCTTTTCTCCTTGTGTAAAGGAAGAACCCTAGTGAATTTCAAAGCAATCCTAAACACCACAACTAATTACAAAGAAATTTACTTTTGTAAAGTGTCAGGACATAATTATTATTTTTTTTAAACTTAAATAGTATTCACATCACTCCTGAGAGCTCACAAAGAAGTCCCCCCCATCACCATTTCACAAGGCTATCATCTCTTTCCAACAAAGACAGTTGCCGTGCCAGAAGACTTGGAGACATCACGGGTGAAAAGATTAAAAATAATAATAATTAACAGTGCACAGGGAGCGCCATCTGGAGCGTTTGATAACACAGTGGGAGATGGATACAGATGGGAAAAGGTGGGTGGCATGGGTAGAATTCGTCCTGATCCCATGGGTTTAGGACCCTAGCCATGCTCAGATTGGTGTAGGCTTTCATTCTTTCTACTCCCTGCTATTCAAACAGAACCAACCAGGCCACAGCCATCATGTCTTTGCCAGTCTCCAGGGTCTGCACAGTCCCTCGCTCACAGTATTACCTGGCCCGGCATTATGGTGTGGTCAGTAATACATTTAGTGTCGTTTGGTTATCCTAAATTAATATAGCATTTCATTCCCTAAAGCACAGATTCTTTCTTATCTTTCACCCGAGTGATTTGAATACACTTCTACATAGCAATTCCAGGCACAATGCTGGTTATTCCAAGCCTTTCCCTCTGATTGGCAGCTAATTAGAACCCTGAGATGTTGGCAGGTGTTGGGATGAAAAGATATCATAAACCCAATTACAGCACAGACAATGGTTTTTTAATCGCCTGTTTAAGTCGCATAGCGCCTAACTCTCTCATGCTTTTAGGATGAGTAGTTCCTTGATCCTTGAGGCTTCCTGAGCAAGGAGGACCTCTGCTGTTAAGAAAGAACCAACATGTTTGGAGGGAACATAATGAAGGCAAAGCAGGAAGGAACAGTTAGAAGGATACTTTAAAAGAAACAGGGTTCTTTCTGTTGACTTGTTTCCTTTGTGCAGCAGCGCCACCGCTAGCAGGACAGACAGACAACCCCAGTCTCCCCACCGTTCCCAGAAAACAGGATCTTACAACGAAGGAGGCTGGAAACAAGTGGGTGAGAACACAAGATTATCTAGTTGGCGAGACGGAATGTGTTTATTGCATTGTGACTCCGAGGCAAGCCGTTCTTTCCCTTTGGTGTCAGAGTCTGAGGCTAGCGTGGAACACTTCCATGACAGTCATCGAGGGATAACACTTTCAGAATGAGAGAACCGGGGGGGGGGACTTTTTCCCACTGTGTCACTCACTGAGGGGGAAACAATCCTGTCACTGTGACTGCTTCATGCAACCTCCTCCCACAGAAGGTTCTGTGAACTCCAAAGATGTCTCCTTCAACTTGATTTTCTCCAAAAAAGGCACTGATCACCCAGTATTCACAGACAATCTTGTATTCACATAGGCTTAGGCTCAGTGGGGAATGCAAACGTACCAAAGAGGGCCTTGGTTCCAAGAAGCTGTAGAACTAAGACGTAATATATATATATANATATATATATATACAGCAAAGGAGATAAACACATTAAAATGTGGTCTCCCTTAGGGCCAGGAGTGCATTGATAGTAAGTAAATGGACACTGAGTATTCATTTAACAAAATAAGAGAACGCGGAAGACTGCAGTGGTCAGGGAGTCTGAGGACCAGAGACTGGAAGGCGAAGGCAACTGAGTCAATCAAAAGAGGGAGCACCCCAACTTAGACACTGGAGTTGAATTCCTATGGGTAAAATACATTAATAAAGATGTGTTTCAAGAATTGGGAGTAATGCAGGCCAGCTGAAGAGACAGGGTCATTTAGGAAGATGCTTTCTGAGAGTTTGTCACACATGGTCACGCTATGAAAGGAATACAGGAATGTAGAAGGGTGAGAGAAAGGTTTGTGGCTATGAGACCTGATGCTAGGCCACAGGAAACTCCCATGGGTATCAGACATATGCATACATATACAATGTATGTAACAGCAATTAATCTTTTAAAAAGACCATGAATTTCTTTCTTTCTTTCTTTCTTTCTTTCTTTCTTTCTTTCTTTCTTTCTTTCGAGGGATATGTTGGAAGGGTTTAGAGGGAGCCAACAGGAGAGGGAAATTATGTAATTATACTATAAGCTCAAAAAATATTCTATTTTTAATGACCAATGATGGGCTTGGTTCTGCTTGAAAGTCTCCTGACCAACGTATTTTAACTAAACCATATGTGATAATATGATGTAAAATAGAATTTGTCACTGTCCCTATGCTTACACGGCACAAACCTCTTACAATAATACAATGATTCTGTGTGTGTGTGTGTGTGTGTGTGTGTGATATCAAATATTTTACGTATCCTAACTTGTCAGAGAACTTCTTGACAAGTTCCCTGTGATGAGACCTGACATGTCTAGATAAAATGTCACACAGTCACCACCAGAGGAAAATAAGCAAGGGACACATGTTCTTGTGACACAGTTCTCCACTTATTAATCAGTAAGTCACAAATCATCAATAAGTCATACCATTGACTAGATTGTACAATTACTGATCACTACAGCAACATCAATTTTTAAATACACTTGAACTTCCTCAGATTATTTGGTCCTGTTAGTTTTATGAGAATTTGAATTCACCCTCCCGTGATAAAGTATAAATATCACAAAAATGTTATATAGAGGGAAACATAAAGTAATTTCCTAAAATTTGACAATAATTATAAAAGCCTGTATAATCTTTTTGTTTTGTTTTGGTTTTTTTGTTTTGTTTTGTTTTATGAGACAGGGTTTCTCTGTAGCTTTGGTGCCTGTCCTGGAACTAGCTCTCATAGATCAAGCTGGCCTCGAACTCACAGAGATCCACCTGCCTCTGCCTCCTGGGTACTGGGATTAAAGGTGTGTGCCACCACCACCCAGCAAGCCTGCAAAATCTTACTAAGAGCAAATTACTTTCAATTATAAAAAACAAACTTTGATCAGCTATGCTGAAGGATGTATGAGCTATCTTTCTATCTTTAGAAAATGTTCAAAGTAATTGTCATATAAAAAGATGATCAAAGAAAATGTAGCTAAACTTCCATGAAAATGACACTATAGAAATGCATTAATAATTGACTTACAAAAGTATTATTTCCAACTCATGCATAATTCGTGAAATTTCCTGATTTTCCAAAGTAACTGTGGGCCAGGGGGATGGTTTAGTGGATAGAGTCACTTGCCATCAAGCCTGAGTACCCGAGTATCTTTCTTCAGAGCCTGCATGGTGGAAGCTGAGCACTGACTCCCACAGGTGTCTTATTCCACATATGCAGAGTGGCACATGTGTGCATACACACACATATGCCCACACACAAAAATAAATTCAAAGCATGACTAACATGTTGTGATATATTTTCTCATGGCAAGTAAAAATGTTGGTCTGATTTTACATATTCAACTTTGTAATTCTTTCCTCTTAAATTGTGTTCTCATCTTGGGTTCAAGCATTACAAAACCTGAACCTGTCTGCTAAAGGCTCTCAGCTTCTAAACATTCTGCTAGTTCAGTGCCAGGATGCTGTCTTCTGAAGTGTCAAACAAAATACTACAGTAAAATCCATTGTTAAATAGGATACTGAATTTATGTTTTGAATGCTTGTTTCAGTGATTTTAAATCATTTATGTCGGCTTTGATCCCTTGCATTGTTGTTGCTATGCAAGGTGGCTCAGAAAGTAGTTGGGATTAAAAATTAAAAGTGTGGCCATATTGTTCTCTTACACTTACAGCTACTATTCCTCTTGTTCTTTCTTCCTGAAATATGTTTAGGATGTTTGTCCATACCAGCAACCATAACCAAAGCTGAATGTGGCTCACATATCTAACCCCAGAAGTCAGAAGGCTGAGGTAGGAGGATCATGAGGAACTCCAGACCAGCCTGGGCTACAGCAGGAACTTGCCTCAGAAACAAAAACAATCAAGACTGCAGAGGTGGCTCAGCAGTTGGAAGCTTATACTACTCTCCCAGAGGACCAGGGTTCAGCTTACGGAACCCACATCAGGAGGCTTGCGACCACCTATGACTCCTTAGGTGGATCCAATCCCCTCTTCTGGCCTCCATAGATTGAGCATGCATGTGGTACATGTAAACTCACATAGGCAAACACATATAAACATAAGTAAAAATAAAATTTGATATCTTTAAAAACAGTTTATCTATAACCATATGCATATAAATAGGAATTCATCACCATAAAATGGCAGTTAACTAAAATAAATGAGAGCAATAGTTTAATCTCCCTTAGCGCTTTGGAATGCCATCCATAAGAGACACGTGATCATCTAGTTTATAATTTGAAAAATAGTTCTTGTTTCAGTGAAATATTAGCAAAGTTCAATTTCTTTTCTTTTTAGTTCAATTACATAGATATAATTGTTAATACAACACAGAAATATTTTAAACATTCTACTAAATTTTTCCTATTCCAGATGTCTAGAGGGTTATTTTTCACTTCCCTGAGTCTGTTCACTTTAGAGCCAACAGCATAGTGAACTTCTTTTTCAAATAAATATTTTTATTATTTTTAACTATATATATTTGAGAGGGAGTGATTGCCAGCACATTTGAGAGCGAGTGCCCTAGGAGGTGGGATCCTGTCCCAGCCTGGTCCTTGGTCCTCCACGAAAGCAGCAGTCCCTCCTAAGCATTGGGCCATCTCTCCAGTCCCCCTAGTGAACTTCTGTTAACACAGAAAGGTTGGGGAAAGGAAAGGAGGGGACAGGAGAGGAAGGGAGTGGAAGAAAAGAGAAGGGAAGCCACTAACGATATTTGAGCCAACAAGAGACATAAAAGCAATTACTTGGGGAAAAGGAATTTAGCAAGAGCAATTGGGATGATCTCTGAACGTAAGAGGTAGAAAATAATGAGTCATAAGGCCAGCCCAACAACGCCAAGGGAGGCAATATGAATGAAATTCGTAGTATTGAAATGAGACGGGAAAAGGACGAACAAGAGCCGCGGTTCGGAGGAAGAATGTGTGGATTTGCAACATGTTCCTTTACCATTTGGGTGTTGAGAGAGCGGGGCAATCGGTGCAGTATGTGTCCGTATACCAGATTTAGCAGACTGCGTGTGTCTGCTGGGAAAACAGGGAGCAGAAGTGTCACAACCTATCGAAGAAACATACTAGAGAAATGAGAGCAGTGTGCACAAACATATGGGATTCAGTTAATTAAAATACCAACATGCCTTAACATAATGAAGCATCAGACGCTGATTCTGCAGAGCCAAGCACAAGAACCCAGCAAACTAGACACTCAGAGGGGAAGCACCTCACCTGCCCTTCAACGGACGCTTTCCTTCAAAATTTAGCAAAGTCCTTAGTAGCCACAGTTTATAATAAATTTAGATGAGTACAATAATTTCATTTAAAAAGCTCCCAGTTATTCTCCTGGGTGATAGACTAAAGTTGAGAAACTGAAGATCAAACCGGGCAGTGATGGCGCGGTGCACGCCTTTAATCCCAGCACTCGGAAGGCAGAAGCAGGTAGATCTCTGAGTTCGAGGCAGTCTGGTCTGTAGAATAAGCCCAGCCAGAAATACACAGAGAAACTCTGTCTCCAAAAACAAGAAAGGAAGGAAGGAAGGAAGGAAGGAAGGAAGGAAGGAAGGAAGG
>LOEQ01007791.1:0-14379 GCA_001685075.1 Bramus lutescens | reverse complement strand
CTGAAATCTGCAGCTGCAGGGCTGGCAGTTGTGGCCACCGGGTTTAGAAAAGACGCGTGGTGAACATAGGCTGCATGGAGGCACAGGGGCACCATGAGAGAATGTCCACATGCAGGAGGGAGAGACTTCATCACCATGAGTGGAGACCAAAGCCGGGGAGACATCAATACATTTGTGCTCTCAGGATAGGAGAGGCCAAGGTACACTGATCATGGCAGTTTGCTGCTGTGAATGATGGCGTTTATGAAAGACCTAGAACTTCAAAGTTAAAGAGAGGAACGGAGGGGGCGTTGCCAGAAACCGCAGATGATCCATGGTCTCTTATAAATACTCTGTGATGGCCATGTCTTCAATTATAACCAATGATAAATGGGTCATACGCCAGCGTGGCTATAAGAGAAACTATGATGTAACTAGAATTTTATCCTACAGATAAAAAAACACATAAGGAGGGTGACAGACTGCTCAGAACAGACGCCACTAAGCTTATAAATCCAGGTGAGACCAGGAGGAGCTGGGCAGTGACCTCACTAACCCCAGAGTTGGCCTTAAATCTACAACCGCTCCCACTGGGCTCATAAATCCGTCAGCACAAGCAATCTCCAAAATAACCAAAATGAGAATGGCAGGCCACAGGAAACCATCTGGTGATCCGTTTGACGCACTGCTGATAATTGCCCATCCACATTTGTGACATCTAGGAACCTGAAACTCCTCACCCTATTGCAGAGCCCCCACATGGAGGAGCACCCAGGAACGGGCTCGTGGGAGACACAGGTGCACCTTGCTTACCTAGGCTTCTTGTCCATCTCAAGAATCATGCATGCTGTCTTCCCTGAGAGAAAACTCGCTCTGGCTGAAGGGCTCCCATCAGCTGACCTCTAGAAGAGCAGCAGAGGGTAAGCACAAGCTGACCTGGCTGTCTCAGCACCGTCTCCTGACAAGGGCATAGAGGACACATGGGCTTTCTCCACTGTCCTGAGTCATGCACAGGTGTAAACATAGAGGCGTCACAGTGAAGGATCACATGGGGACCAGGGAAGACGCACGCATGCTGCAGTCCCGCTGTCAAGGTAACAGCTATCTTGGATTCCTGGCAACAGGATCCTGCTGGGCCAGCCCTCAGAGACACGAAGGGATTAAAAGACTCTCCCACTGGAGAGGTCACTGCCCTCCAAAGGGCTGGTCAATACGTTTGTCCCTCCAGAGAGGAGCGTTGCTGGCAGCGTATAGCAGACTGTCAGCAATTTTCTACTGTGAATGACACAGCCCCACAGTCCTTACATTTCCTTTCCTCCTGCTTCCAGTAAACACTTGCTGCTCACAGGGGAGTCTGTCTCCAGTCAGTGACAACTGATAACTTGCTGGCATCCTGGCCTTCGTGAAAAGTGATCCATAAAAGAAATCGAAGCACTTCCTTGTAGTAACTAAAATCCTGTTATCATGGTATTTGAGGGTTTAAAGACACTTGAAGGTTATCCTGACTGCAAAACTTTGAATCAAGTAGCATGCCTGATGTTGAAAGCAAGAAAGGACACGTTCTTTTGCTCAGACACAGGTGTTCCTTTCTCAGCTGAACACGTCCTGTGCATGTGTCTGAGGAAGATGACAGGCTTGCACGAAGAGACTCTGGCTTCCAGAAGGACCTCAACTGCCCTTTCTTCATCTCACAAGTAATAATGGTCACAGGTATTTTGGTTACTGGACAGCAAATGTTTTCTGGCTCTCTGAGATGACTCAGAGACTTTCAGCCTTGCCATAGGAACACCCATGAATAATCAAAGAATAAACACCATGTCACGATTCCACACCTCAGTGGGAAATTGCTACAGAGGACAAAGCCCAGACATGGAAAATAAGGCTGAAACTGTTCACACGGGTGATAGAGATGGTGGCAAGGAAGCCCCAAGAAGGCAAAGAAGACATGGGACATGCTGAGTGGTACCCAGGCTTGGGCTTGAAGGGAAGAGGAAAGAGAAAAAGGTAAGAAAAGGAGACAGGTGGTTTCAGCTGCATGCCAAGCTGACTAAAACATTCAGGTGCCAGGCTGGAGAGACAGCTCAGCAGTTAAGAGTGCTACTCATACAAAGGACACGGGTTTGATTCCCAGCACCCCCACCACAGCTAACAACAATCTATAACTCCAGTTCAAGGAATCCGATGCCCTCTTCTGACCTACGTGGACATTAGGCACATGTGATGCAAAAACATGCATGCAGGTAAAATACCCATGTATCAAAGAAAAATAAATAAATCACTAAAAAAGGATATTTAGAACTCTCATCACAAACATCTCATGACATAAAACAGCAGTGACTTTTCTAAATACTGGTTAAAGAAAGACTCGGAGCCTCAACGCATACATGGCCCTCTCTAGTATGCTGAAAGAATTTCCAAGGGACATATATTCTGGAATTTAAGATGGAAGAGGGTGGTGGCCATGTTGTTGAAGCTGTGAGTGTGTGTTGTCAGGACGGAAGACCACTGAGAATCAAAGAAGACTCTGGTGGTGGATGTACCAAGAAAGCAACTCAAAAGACTGGAGAAACTGGACGACTAGGATCTGAAGTGAATCCCGATCATAAGGCTGGCTGAAAGAAACTGAAGAAGTATTTAATATGGTTGGTGTGGTGGTCCTAGAAGATGTTTTGGAATATGGAAAACTCATAGGAATAGGAATTGACTTTTGAAAAGTAAAGTCCATTGAAGCTATGCACACTGTTTATCTATGTTTAATAGTCAGTTTATACACCATAGTACATGACAGAGGATGAGCGGACCCTATGAGAAGGTGATTTTTTTCCCATTCTGAATGCCCACAGCAACTGCCTGAGGGCTTCTTTGCACTGGCCTGTGGTTTGGGCTGGGATGGGGGCAAGCAGCAGCCTGTTGATGCCAATCGCCAGCACAAAGGCACAAACGTGAAAAGTGCAATATGTGGGAACAAGAATGGCAGCGTGGGGTTTAGAATAAATATTATCAAAGATATAGAGACCTTTAAGTAGTAGTGTTGACAACATGGGGGATATTTGGATCTGAGATGAGTAAGGAATGGATAAGATGGAGTTGTCATGGGTGAAGGATTAGAGCGTCATTGCCAGAAAAGAGATGGAAATGTCTCCAAGCTTTGGCGAGCCTTGAAAAAGGGAATAAGCAATGCTCTGGAGTAAAGAGCAATTATGGCAAAGCAGAGAGGATGGAGAGGAAGAGAGAGCAGCCAAGAATCTAAAGGTTGAACCCTGGCAATAACTATATTGGGAGTGTTAGCATGAAATGGATGGATTCAAGCCTAGACTGTGGCATGGATCAAGTAGGCTCTGAGATCAAGTACAGGTGATTGCCTTGGACTGGATGGGCTCAGTCAAGCACATGAGCTCTGGTGTTGACTGCTGGGCCTCTCGCATTGAGCAGATGAGCCAGGCCATGGGATAAATTGGTTCTTCCGGAATAAGCTATAGCCTGGAGTACATGACTGTGCCCACTAACCACATGGGTCAACCTACTGAATGTATGAGATCTTACATGAAGTTCATGGACCCTGATTTTATAGCATAGGCCTGAGTATGGAGCCCATGGTGCCCATAGGCATGAAGTAGGCATGAAGTTCAAAGGTTCTAGGATAAATGACATGTGACTAACATGGAGTACATGAACATATCAGAGCCAAAAGAGTCAAGTACAGAGACCTAGCCCCTGGTGTTGGCACTGGGTGTGTAGGCCTGGTTATAGTGAGTATAGTAGTGCCAGCATTCCTTGTGCCATTGAGATGGAATGTGGCAATTCATCAGTTTTGTTTGGCAAAGCGAGAGACTATGTTCTTGGAGTGACAGTCATGATAAAACTCTTAGGTATCTTTCCACGGGAAGTACTAAAGGACAGTTCAACAAACATGGCCCCGCTCTCAATTCCTACATTCAGATGGGAAACAGGAAGTCCTAGGGAGACTCTTGCACATCCAGGTTTGCTATAGCAGTATTTGCAATATCTGAATTCTAGAATCATCCTAGATGTCCATCTACAGATGAATGAGTAAAAAAGTGTGACGCTCTATTCGGCAATAAAAAAGAATGAAAGAATGTCATTTGCAGGAAAATTGATGCAGCTCAAGATGGTCATATTAAGCAAAACAAGTCAGACTCAGACAAATATTGGGTGTTTTCTTTCATTTGTATATCTAAGATTTTATGTGGGCACATAAAATCATTTGTGTAAAAAGAAATGAAACTGGGGGGATGAAGGAGCATAGCAGGGCTCAGCAGGGGGAAGAAGAGAGTATGGGATCAATACAATAAAAGTACATGGCATGGTGTGACAAAAACATCTGTATGAAACCCATTACTGTGTACAATGAATGTAAGGCAATAAGCAATGGTGACTGACTTGCCTACATGGTACACTGGTGCAATAATGGCACACACGTCGTAAGAGTAACCAACCAAAATCTGATCAAAATTAAGGCCACTCCATGATATGGAACCCATCCCCAACACTACTTGGGTGGCCAAGAAGGTGAGGTGAGTTAGGCCATGGAACTGGGGAAAATCTAAATCCTATTGTTGTGCTAAAGAGCATAGCAATAAAATGACTACTGATGACATTCTGTGATACCCGTAGGGCAGTGCCTTGCTCAGCCAGCATCAGAGAAGCTTCCTCATGCTGGAAATGAGAACAGATAGAGACCAACAGCCAGGCAATATGCAGAGAGCAAGAGACCTGGGAATGGGATGGCTTCATCAAAGACTTCCTCTCAGGGCTCGGGGAACTGTGCAGAAGGTATGTTAAGATTGTGAGAGCCAGTGAGGATGGAAGACACCAAGGAAACAGTGTCTTCCAGACACAACAGTACTGAGGAACATGTGAACTCACAGAGACTGTGGCAGCAAGCACAGGACCAGCACAGAGTCAACTAGATGGGGTCTCACACTGAGAAGGGAAGTGGAAAAGAGCCCCCGACCCTAACCAAGAGGCTGTCTTCAACTGACAACTGCTTGCAAAGGAAAAATTTGTTTTATCCATGGAGTCTTATTAGATACACAAATCACACTCAAGGGCAGGCTCCATATCCAGCTGTGGATGGGCAACACAAAACTAACTCAAGGGCATTTTGTGGGATGTTTTTGTCTCATAAGACTTTGCTTGTGAAATTTTTTACCTTATTCATCTTTCACTTATCTATTATGGCTTCTGATTTTGTATTATTATGAGGTGTGTGTGTGTATATATATACATGTGTGCCTCTGAGTGTATGTGTGCTTCTCTTGTGTTTTCTATGTTGTTTGGGGGCTTGTTTTTCTGTTTGTCTGTTTTTATTCTTGTTTTCTTGCTTTTTTATTGGCCTGGGTTTTTTGAGGGGGTGTTGTTGTTGTAGCTTGTTTTCTAAAGAGAGAAAAGTGAGAGAGAAAGCATAAAGCTGCATGAGTCAGGAGGTGGGAAGATCTGGGAGTAAATGAGGGAGGGGAAACCATGATCTGAAAATAATGTATGAAAAAAATAATTTGGGGGTGTGTTGAGATAGGGTTTCTCTGTGTAGCTTTGGAACCTGTCCTGGCACTAGCCCCCCTTCTTTCCTCTCATTTTCTAATAATAGCTGCTACATCCTGAGCCTAAAACCTTTGGGAATGGGGTTAGTATCTTCACAATGATTCATTTTAATAGTAAACTACATACAAAGAGCCAGTGTTTGGAACAATATGAAGGTTGTTCCACAGAGCTCATATTCTAGGGAATTCTCTTTCTAGTGAAATACTTTTGTAGTCATTTCTACAAACAGATGAAAAATACTTTGTTTTTCAAGACAGAGACTAGTTGGGAAAGCGTGGGAACTCTCCCAGCACACGCCTTAAGTCTCAGCATCCTCTCCTGTATAAAGTCACTGCTTCCTGAGGGTCCTGTCCTGCACATTGAGATGAGTAGAGTCTCAGATAAGGTCCTTCACTATAGCAAGACAAACAACTAACTGGTAACAGGAAATTGCAATGTTAAATTATAATTTTTTAGCCTCCACCAAGTACTTTAGGTGATTCTCTCGTGCTCCCTATTTAAAAAATCCTACCCATAAAGTATTGAGGTTTTTTGTTTTGGTTTGGTTTTTTAATGTGTGGTGCTGATACTGGTATATTTTATGTATAAGGTCTAATTGATTCTGGATGCTAAAGATGCAGTAGGACCTCAAAGAGTGAAATCCCTGCTCTGTGCACTTCTCTTCCAGTAGTGTTGTATGCACTATAAAGCCAGGCCAGTTAAGTAGGCAAGTTGTGACATGCAGATAACTGTCATGGACTGAGCCAGGAAAGGGGAGAGCATAATTCTACACAGGAACAGAGGAAATAAACTGTCTCACTTGAACAAATACTCAAAACACTCAAATATGTGAGATATTCTTCAGGAAGTATTGCAACTTCATTTCCCTTCTAATATCTTCCTTGTGGGGAACTTAAAGCTTATGACAGTTTGATTTATGCACACATGGAGTGTGGGTGGCCGCCTTGGGACCCACTCCTGTCCTCCACAAAAGCAGGAAGCACTCTTAATGGCTACCCATCTCTACAGGCCCCCATGTGAGTATTTAAAGACAATGCTAGGGCTAGAGAGATAGCTCGGGAGGAAAGGTACCTGCTGGGCGAGCATAAAGAACCCTAGCACCACCACCAGCGAAAAAGTCAGGTATGAAGCATGTAACTTTGACCAATAGACATAGGGGTTTCTCTGGGCATTGCTGGCACCGGCCTCACCAAAAATTGGCAGCTACTGGTTCAGTGAGACATTATCTCAAAAGAAGGCAGAGAGGGACAGAACGAGACACTGCACATTATCCTCCGGGCTCATGCAGGGCAGCTATAAATAGGTACACATGCAACACACATGTACACACACACACAAAGGGAGAGAGACACTTATTTTATAGCTTTTTAATCTCTTTAATTTCTGAAGAAACCTGTAAGCAATGCAATTAGTAAAAAGATGAAATTAGGTGTGATAGCAAAGAGGCAAGCATGATGGCACAGTAGGAAAAGGCACTGGCTGCCAAGCCCGATGGCTTGCATTCAGTTCCCCGGAACACACACGGTAGAAGGAGAATGGAAGCCTGCATGCTGTCCACTGACTTCCGCAAGCACACGTGGTACATGCCCATGCATGATGCTAAAATTCGCTAAAGAAATAGATGGAAGAGGGAATTTCAGTTATTATTAAATATGGCATTGCACAATAGTGGGGAAAGTGTGTTTTTGAAGAAATGGTTTGGGAACAATTAGGATATCCATCTATGAGAAGTTTGTGAGTCTTATCCTTCAGGCCAACACAAATTTCAGTGCAGAAAAGCTTTTAAACATTAATAACAAAAGCGTAAAGTACCTAAAAAAAAAAGAAAAATTCATAAACACAGTAAAGAAAGCCTTATGAAGTATATAAAACACTGAAACTGTTTACAAAGCATAAATCCAAGTATATTAGCAAGCTGAATTGAAAGACGCTTTTTTCCAGGTGTTGGTGCACACTTTTAATCCCAGCACGTGGGAAGCAGAAGCAGGAGGATCTCTGTGAGTTCAAGGCCAGCCTGGTCTATCAAATAAGTTTCATGACAGCCAGGACTGTTACACAGAGAAACCCTGTCTTGAAAAATCAACAAACAAACAAAAAAACCAAAAAACAACAACAACAACAAAAAGAAGGACATTTTTCATCAGGGAGAAAGGGAACAATTGGAAATTCTGGCAGGAGCTCTGTTGCAAGCAACTTGGCATGAGTACGATGGTTTTAAGTTCTGTCAATCATGTTTTAAATAAACACTGATTGGCCAGGCAGGAAGTATAGGTGAGACAACCAGACAGGAAGTAAAGGTGGGGCAATGAGAACAGGAGAATGCTGGGAAGAATGAAGCCCATTCCTCCCCAGTCCTGCTCAGATCACCGAAGAAGCAGGATGTGACCTATCCCGCTGAAAAAGGTACCAAGCCATGTGGCTAACATAGATAAGAATAATGGGTTGAGTTTAAGAGCTAATAAGAAGCCTGAGCTAATGGGCTGATCAGTTTATAACCTAATGTAGACTCTCTGTGTAATTTTCTTTGGGGGCTTACTGGTGTGGAAACTGGGCAGGACATAAACCCCAACAAGCCAGCCCTTGTGTTACATTTAAGTAGCTGTACTTTGACTCTGAAGTTCTGCATCTAGGAATTCATCTTATAGGACATATAATAGACACAGGTGAGAAGAGCCATGAGTGTGTGTGCATTTATTCAGAAGTATCTGAAATACCAAAATAGAACAAGTGGGATACATCTATTCTATAATATGCAAGAACATACATACAGTCTCCCAAGGGCAAGACAAACCCACAAATATTAAAATGATCTCCATGGGCTGGAGAGATGGCTCAGAGGTGAAGAGCACTGGCTGTTCTTCCAGAGGTCCTGAGTTCAATTCCCAGCAACCACATGATGGCTCACAACCAACTGTAATGAGATCTGGCGCCCTCTTCTGACCTGCAGTCATACATGCAGACAGAACACTGTATACATACATAATAAATAAAGCTTTAAAAAATAAAATGAAATGATCTCCAAGAGTAATAGTTGCATAAAGAAATGGTGAGCTTGGAATACTGTCCTTGGTTACACTTTGTAAGTATCTGTGTGTGAAGGTACACACTCATACACTTCGGGAAACACCACTACCGGCAGCAGCAACTGCTTCTGGAAAGGCAATAATGGCCAGTAATTAAAAAGAGAAAGTTTTATGTTAATATTATGTCCATTTACGAATTTTTTGTTTTATGATATACGCATGCAGTGTCTATTCAATAGTATAGACAAAAGCATGCTAAAACCTTAAAATTAACAAAGTTTGTTGAAATGCTTTTACTATGGAAATAAGGAAAATTTTTTTAATTGTTAGATAGGAACATTAAAATCTAGGTTCTACTTATTTAATTCTACCAAATTTCAAAAACAAACCAGTTATTTTTAAATTTTTATTCATTCTTTGAGGGTTTCACAATGGCTTGCAATGTAGTTTGCTCTTACCCATTCCTACCCGTTGGTTTTCTTAGTTGAATTTTTCCATGATTTACCTATTTACACAACATCTGAAACTTACTGAGCAACTGAGGCAACAAAGGAAAGTTGTTCATAGTCCATAATTATATGGATTTCTGCATCCTTCTCAGAACCTTCCCCTCTGCCTCTTACCCCATCCTGCACCAACGCTCAAAGGCCGTTCTCCGCAGCGCAGCGTCATCGCTACGGTACCTCTTCACTCACTCTGACTTGAGTGTTTTCTGTTTATGAAAAACATTCAGTAATTGTTTTGCACTCTAGTCAGAACTTTGGTTGCTTTTTAGTACAAAGGGCAACACAGATATCTGTGAAGGAGTGAGCAGGGGTTGGGGCCAGCAGAAATGAGCAATGTGTTATTTTATGATGTAACTCATTATCTTGCTAGAAATCAAACTTGCAAGTCAGTATCCCCCACCTCCATGTTAATCTGCTTAAATGCTGCTCTTCCGCTGTGTGGCTCACAGTAGTGATGCTTTCCTTCCCTTTGCTTTGGGGATGGACAATGCAACTTACTTTGCCAAATAACATGTGAAAATGTTGAACGTCAACTTTCAGAACAAAATGTATATGTCACAATAGTCAACCTTGGGCGAGAAAGGAATGAGTGAACGGTAGTTGGGGCAATGGGGTGGACAGAAACGAGCAATGCGTTATTTTGTATAACTAAATCTTGCAGTTGTTAATATGAAAGAATGGCTAGTGAGACGGCTCGGCAGGTAACGGCAGCTTGATGGACTGCCCTGAGCTTGGTCCCCAGGACCCACGGGGCAGAAAAGGAGAACTCAGTCCCACAAGTTATTGCTTGACCTCCATACAGATGCTGAGGTCTGCGTGTGCCCCACCCAGCTCCAAATAAGTAAGCAAATGTAATTTTTAAAGGTTAAAAAAAGTCTTAGAAGTCTTGACAAAGCCAAGTTAGTGACAAAAAAAAAAGCTGCAGAATGGCTGTTCTTGATTATGTGCGGTTCCTGGAAGATGTGCACCTTCATTACACTGAAATAATTCTGCTGAGTGATGGCAAGCATGCGCACGTGCATGTATGCGTGCGTGCTTGCGTGCGTGCGTGCGTGCGTGTGTGTGTGTGTGTGTGTAAAATCTGTTTTAGACTCATAGTCTTTGTTTGAAATGGGGTATCACTATGTGGCCCAAACAGCCATGAAACTCTGGGCCCCTGTGCCTCTGTCTCCACGTGTGGTGATTATGGGCATGCACCACCAATCTCAGCTGAAATTTACAATCCTTCGGTAAATTAGACCTCAACTCCTAAAAAGCTAGCCTTCATTCAATCACAGCCCACTTGGGCCTACATTATCCACATTCCTCTCTCTTTCTCCCCCACAAACTCACCGGATTCCAATGCCAGACAATGCAAAGTCACAAGGAAAGGAGAAATACAAATATTTCTAACCGGTGGGAAGATCAAAGAAAAGTCAATAATGAACTGTGGCTTCAGCAAACATTTACAGAACACAAAGACAGAACAGAATACCCGATGACTGAAATGTATGTTAGGATCATATTTGCCTTAGAGCAATTTATTATTAAATTTGCAACTGGCTTTTAAATCATTTAAGTCTAAAATTATGTTAAGAAATTAAAATAAAACTTTGGTTAATTATGGTTTTAGGAAACTAAAATCCACTTTGAACACATTTTTGAAATGAGAAAAAAGACGTTCTTTTCCTTGTGTGAGTTTGTATTGTCCTACACACTAGGGATCATTATTATTAAAGCTGTCAAATGTGCTGACACTGCTCAGAAAATACACTTACGTTCCTTTTCACACCAAACGCTCTCTTCTCTGCATATGCGAGGAACTCCTGTTGACAAGGAGTCACAGAAAATGTCTTCCCTTATCTCTAGACTCTGCTCTCAGTCAGAAACAGACATTCCTCGATGGCATCACAAGCCAGATCCCTCACCTCTCCACAGACATGAACTGAAGTGGGAGGGTAAAGGGCGAAGGAAAAGTCATGGGGCAACGGTAGGTGGCCGCTGCAGTCAAGACCGCTGGGGAAAATCCACTAAGTTCCTTCTGCCAGCTGCACTCCTAGGGCCACAGGAAAGCCAAGTTCCTACTGAACCGGCTTCAGAGAGAGCCACTGGCAGAACGGAAGGAGCTGCATCAAATCCATGCAACGGCACTTCATCCCACAAGCAGAAGTCTGCTGACTGAGTTCAGAAGGCTAGGAAATTACTCAATAATCAGACACCAGAGCGGAAAAAAGAACTTGATACTATTAATAGCTATTATTCCCGAATTTGTCATGAACTTTCTTGGAGGAAAAATGACAAGGAAAACATAGAAATCATTCCAGCCCCGCTGAAATATGTCTATCTGGAGTAATTAAAGACTCTTGGTTATTTTTCAACTTTTTCATCTCACCATTGTAAAGTAAGGGTCCTCTACAATGAGAGAGCTGTACAACTGTGGCACAGTGGGGTACTTGTATCTAGGATTTCTAATCCAAAAACAGTGCCTTTCACTTGGATACAAATCAAGGGATATATCTCCACGATTCACAGTTGGATATAAATATAAAGCAATGTCCAGTTTAGAAGTCTGTGGTAAAGAATAAAGATGTTTTTCAGCTTGTGACTGCTTATACAGATACAAGATGTCAGAGAAGCAGCGTTTCCAAGTGGAAAGACAAAGGCTTCCATTCCGAGATCCCGGTTCACACAAACCAAAGCAGTATAGCTTTTACCAAGTTAAGTCCTTTGAACCTCGACTGCCCCTTCTAGATTGTCACAAGGATTAAATATTAACATCTATGAAGGCCTAGTCACTTAGCAGACACACAGGAAATGGCAATTATTATCAGAGTTTTTGACTTTCTCACTATTTACTTTTCATCCGGGTATTTAACAAACACTTATTACCGAGCACCGACTTGGAGTAAAATGGTGAGCAAATCACATACAACTTCTGTCATCATAGAGTTTTCATCTAGTAGGTAACACACACAAGCTCATAAAATAAAAACAGTGACAATCGAATTAGGCCAATACAGCATAATTTTATAGTGTATGGCATGAAGGAAATTATTTGTTGCTGTAGTAACTCAGAAGAGAAACATCTTATTCAGCCTTAGGCTGGTCCTACAGAAGTTTCTTGGGGGAAAAATCACAGCTGAAAACTGAGGAACAGAAGTTGGCAGAAGAAATACAGGAGGTCAGGAATTGTTTTTCAAAGGCCCAGAATTGGGGAAGATTATATTTTGTCAAAGATTATCTCAAAATATCCACCAAGGCATACTCTTGTTCTGGGTATACAACATCACTCCTATAGCGCTTTCTGGTTTCTTCCTCGGCCATAAGAGTCATGGCACACAGCCTTTCCACTGACAACAGCAACAGGAGAAACACCTTTCCCAGGCAAAATGCCATCTTCATCAACTGTAAACGCATCCATCAGTCACCAGTCTCATGCCCAAATCCCTCGTCATGGGGTACAATGATTCACAGCATGTACCCTTATTCTCTCTGAGAATAGCAACGGACAGAGTCACGGATAAACACGATAAACACAGTCCACACTTCCCATGACCTGACGGCCCCACTAAACAAGTAACAGCGTGTCCTTATCTGTTGCTTGAATGATCAGTTAACAAATGTAATTGAAGGTAAAACAAGGAAAGATCGTGATAAAAATAAATATGAAAATGCTGCTACGGCTTGAGACTATCATCTTCATGCTAAGCAGCAGGATATCTGTCCTCAGTATAAACAAGGCTTCAATAAATTCATTTTCTCTCAAACCAATATTTGAAGATCTACTAGTATATGTTATTATATAGCAGGTATAGATGCAGACAAAACAGATGGTATATTTTTATAGCTGAGAAAGAAATATTTAAGGACTAAATGACAAAATAGATAAAAGTCCTTCAAATAATAAAGCCCTTTATAAACAGTGCCTTGTACTCTCTTCACAAGTGAGTTACACCTGAAAATGTACCTTTGCTTTGATGCCATTCTAAGTTCCTATTCCTTTATATATTAGGGAATTCCAGACAACAAATTTAAATAAAGCAATAATGGTTTGCGCACCTAACGGTTTTACTACCACTTATGACTAAGCGTATAGTGAGCCTTTCTCAAGCCCTCAAGGAGGAAGAAGAAAATTACCAATTTGGAGAAATCTATGAAAACATCACTTTCTTCTTAAATACACAATTCTTTAAAATGATTGCACAGCTTAAGACAGGGCTGATTTTAAATGAACGAACTTGTGTGCCTATTAAAATGCCAGATATTGTCAAGCATAATAAAAATATTAAGCACTGAACATTTATTAACTTATATAATACAATCCTTCAGCTTTGGGAACATGAACCTTTATCAATAATGAAAAATTAGTGTAGGAGACAGTGAAATAAGGCAAAGAGTGCTGCTGACAGTGCATAAAGCTGACAATGAGAGTTTTAGTTTGTAACAGAAATGTTTCAAAGCACTTTTTATAAATTACAAATAAATTAATCAGTGGTATAATAGCATCCTTTACCCAAGTTGATGGGATATTAGATTTCTCTATTTACCTTCTATTTCTTTAGCTTTGAATTTATGTTAACACATTAATCCTGAACTTGGCTTCTCCAGGCATTCTTCCCATGGCATCCATGATGTTTCCCTTTCTTTCTATTATTTGATCATAATGACCACAGAAGTGCACAAATGTTTGAATCTGGAGATGTAAGGAATCTGCATCTGTCTCTAAATTAATTTCTCTTGATAACAGGTAAAACCAAGTTAAGACAGAAGGTTCATAGATTTGTCACTCCCTATTAAGGCAGAAAGGTAGAAATACGGCATGTATTTCAAGCCGCCTGTGTCCACTGCACTAATTCAAACGCCCATGGTTTTACTTACAGTCCGTGTCCTTCCAAAAGTCTGTAGTGATGCTCTCAGCAACAATGCCTGGAAAAGCCAAAGAAATCCTTCCCACCTTGCAAGCTCCTTACACCTTCTGAAAGATGCAGGCTCAGGAGTTGCCAAATGAGATGGGCAAAGGCAGCCAAACAGGGACAACTCGCCAATCTAAAAACAGCAGGGCACAGCCAACAAACATACCATCCCTCACTTCCCTCCCCAGCCACAATTCTCTTTCTTCTTAAGAGGTATGCACATGTCTTGTTCAGAATTAATACAGCACACAGATATTTATAGTATGAAGCGGTCAGTTAGGAAAAATTACAGTAAGGAAAATGCAAAAGTCAGGGCAGTTATTACTTCTACATTTATTTAATCAAATATTGTTAGGGAGGGAGAGGGAGGGAGGGAGAGGGAGAGGGAGAGAGAGAGAGAGAGAGAGAGAGAGAGAG
>LOEQ01007790.1:21869-33893 GCA_001685075.1 Bramus lutescens | reverse complement strand
TCTAACTGAAATATATCTCTATACATCTAGAAAATCTAACATGACTACAAGCTTTACTATTATAGATGAGTATCTATTAAAATATATTTCCTAATTATGCATTACATTTTTAAATGAGCTATGCAAAAAAATACCTTAACCAAAATCAGAAATAAATATACATATAACAAAATTGACCTTAAATTTGTATCAATAAACCAATGCAATACCAATGCAAATTATTTATACTTATATCCCCCTTTAATTGTAAACAAACATTTATAGACAATATTTGAGAATATGGGCATAATTTCCCCAATTATAGACAATATTTGGGAATATGGCATAGTTTTCTTCAGAGCTTCTGAGCCATCTATACCACTTTACAATGTGCATTCTGGCTTTGCTCTTTCATTGTCCTATGACCATTTTCACTTGACCTCAGTAGTGTGCAAGCCTTGTAGTGTTAAATGACTATGCAATCCCATGCAGCTGTAGGTTATAAGTATTGTATATTCAATGAGCAGAACATTCAAAATTCATACTTAAGAACGAGTGCTTGTAGTGTGCTATCAACTGAAGCAAAGGTTCTTTGGCTTTTTATGAGTTTATAAATTAGCAATATCAATAAAAATATACTCTGGTTACAACACAAATTTCTATACTCAGAAATCTACTTAGAACAACAGGTCATACACTTTCAAAGGAATTATATAATAAATTGGCTATGTATTTATGTCAGTGAGATACATTCTCTTTATCTCCCTTTTCCCACTACTTAAGAACAGAGACTTAACCTAGGTCAAAACTAAATGTTCTTAAATAAACATGGTTCCATACTGAAAAATTCTTATTTAGAAATATGTGCTATAGATAAATATGTAAAATAATGACCACCTTATAAACAAGACAAAATGCATCTCCCTTTGCATGTAAACAAAATATGGAAATATGGAGGACCAAATGGGGTTATTCTGATCCAGTCCAAAGATGACAAATAACAGTGAGAAGTCAGAAAGGCATTCACTCCGAAAACAAGAGTGTGTTTTCATTTTAGCAATGAGCAATTAAACCTCCTAGTAAAATGATATCACTTTAGCATTCTTCATTGTAAGAAAGCACTCATATCAAAAATCAAGGAGTCACATAAACTATTAATAATGCACTTAAGTGAATTCAAGTGGAGAGTGTAACACAGCAGACCATGGCAGCTACTTCCCCGAGTACTGGCTGATGGCTCTCACAGGACACATGCAAATCAATCTGGGAAAAACAGTTCTTAGCTCTCTAGCTCTAAATGTGTGATAACTTTTAAACAAACGGGGTGCTTCTGTGCCATTATTCCCAGTGTGTAGCAGTAATTCACAGTTGAGAGCAAAAGACACAATCATCAAAAAGATGTTTGAATGGAATCATCTTATCTTCTCAAACTGAAGACAGACAGTGAGGAGCAAGGACAAAGCTGGGATTAGCAAAGTAAGAAAGAAAGACTGTGGTGCTCTCTCCTGAATTTAGCTCCCTGCCATGAGATGGTCACCAAATCAGTATGATGCGGTGACAGAAGATATTCACCTGAGAGGAAGCTGGATATCTATCGGATGTTGTGAGGCTGCAGATGACAGATGATGAGATGTCACTCTTCATTATGAATTCTCTCTATTGAGTCAATGTAACCTAACAGTCACACTTTGCCATCACCAAGGCATTTTTAGTCATGCCAGATTACATCCCTTGCTGAAAAGCAAAATTACTATATAAATCTCTATGAGAATTAGAAGATCTAGAAGTACATTCAAATGAGCTCTTGACAAGGTTAAAAAAAGCAAAAGATGGACATATAGTACCTTTTTATACTATGTTCTTGAAGTAAATATAATTGGACACATATCTCATGCTCATGTGAAATTGATATATACATAAATAGTCAATTTTCATTTACTAGATTGTTTTGGTTCTCATTACAATGATCATTGGGCAAGAGGCCATGTTATTAGCACTTGGCACTTACATACAACTCAATCTTCAAAGGAAATAACTCATCTGCATCCTGAGATTCATTTAAATCACATTTTCTTTATATTTTCTCAACCAAAAAATGTGGTAGGAGAGATAACTTCTAATTCTTATTTTCTGGCAACATAAAAATGCAATGTAATAATCCTGAAGTACTTACTTTACAGAGATTTTTTTTAAATATATATAACAAGGTTTGGTTTATTGTATATTGACAGAACTTTCAATTGCATAATTTAAACTTTATGTGATAATTACAAGTATGCAAGAAGTCAAATATACATTTGTTGCTTTTTATAATAATTTCTATACTTAGCACTCACTACTCCATCAAGAGAGATTAGAAAAACAGACAGCATTTTTCAAAAGGGCATGGGAAATATTAGACATCCCTTTAAATGAGTTAAATCACTCACTAAACCTTAATCCATCTACTTAGGATCAAAGTGTTCTGATTTTCGACAGTGATACCTGGTTTCCTTAATCCATGCTCTTCCTATCTGGTTGCCAGGATTTAAGATGAAGGGATTCAGGACCTGTTAATGCTGTTTTGGAAAGAGATGAAATCAGGCCTTTATCAGCATCTAAAAGGTGGCCTACAACTAATTGGAAATTCTTGCATAGAGGAATTTTCTTTAAATAGCCGTGACTTGAGAGCGGAGGATCTTTCCTCCTTGAACAGCTGTAGAGTTTTAGCAGAAGCAGGGTCGACCTCTCAAAACAAACGTGCTAAGTGCTAATAGCATCAGAAGCTTAACTGATAAAATCAAGCTAAATGGAAATTAAAATAAAAGTGTATGGGCACTGTGTGTGTGTTTGTGTGTGTGCACGCAGAAGCGGAGCTGTAAAATCAGTGAAAAGTATTCTTAGCCTAGGTGCAATTGTGTGTGTGTGTGTGTGTGTGTATATATNTATATATGTTCACTTTTTCCATTAATCATAATTTTCAGGACCTTCCTGTCTAATAGTAGACAATAGAGTCTAATTGATTCCAGAATTCTTAGAGGTGAATTCTATCAGACTGTAGATAACACATTAGTTTTATTTGATATTTAGAGGCAGAATAAACAGAAATAAAGACAGAAGTGAAGCTTCTGTTACAGAGTTCTTGAGGCTGGACCTGTGACAGGATGGTTGGTATCACCTTAGCTTGTTGCTAAGTTCTCAGGCAGATACAGCAGATGCCATTTAACTCCCGGAATATTGCCGTTTCTTACAAATGAAACCACCTAACCCTGTGAAGTCTGCTTGTTTCTTTTATATTTGACATCTTACATTACAACAGTCTTACGAAAGTCAGAAGAAAATCAGGCAGCTTTGGAAGCTGCTTGTGTTCTAGGAAAGCCCTGCGTGCCAGCCGTGGCTTCGTCTTCTTTGAAGAATTCTGCCTAGGGTACCTATTTTAGTTTTATTTCTGTTACTGTGAGAAAATTCCCCAGCCCCACACCCCAAAAATACAGTGCAGGAGAGAAAGAGTTTAATTTTAGCTAACAATTCCAGGTTACAGCTCGTCAAGTAGAAAAGCCAAGGCAGGAGGTACAAAAGTAGATAGTAACTTCATATCCACAGTCAAGAACAGAGAGAAAGGTGTGTGTGTGTTTTTATTCGCAGTCTTGCTGGTGTTCCTCTATATTACATCCCACTCTTTCACGGTTTCTTTTAATATGCCTTCGAAATATTGAGCATGGCACCTAAAATGAGTTTAGACAGTGTTTTCAGGAGGAGCTAAGACTGGGCTTGCCAGTGCCTCTGCTTGGCTTCCAGCATGGTTTGTTTCTTTCCAGACAGCATTTAGGGCTCCTTGGTGTCTCCTTGTACTCTTTCTGATGAGAAAACTTTAACCTTGAACATATGACCATATAATCAAACTGTAGCTTCATTTTCCTTCATTTAGGGATGAGCGGTTTTATGATCTCTATCTTTTTTCTTTATACAATTTCAGACTGATACAAAGATGAGAGAAGAAAAACATTATTCCGCTAGCTTCTTTTTCCAGATCGAGGTGGTCATTATTTTCTGGTTTAGAGGTGAAATTCTTAGAGAAATGGAAATTATTTGCTCAGTGGGACTCAACTCAAAACAAATAGTCTGCAATAACCGACTTTAACAAGAATGAAAGCAATTAATTCCCAAACAAGGATGCTTCTATTTGAATAAATCATGGAATTGTAGTGCAGTTCTCTTAACTGCTAAATTACATTTTTTCAAACACAAAATTCCTAACCTACCACCTTTTAAAGAGATCAGAATTCAATGGTAGGTTATGCAACTACTCTCAAATTAAAGCCTTGCTCCGGATACTCAAAATGCTGATAGATGATAGCTAAACTGTTCTCATTCACCACCTCTGAAGACCTAGTGCATTAAAATGCAATGTGAAGGATGTGGATTTCACTCGCAGATGTATAATAATATTCCATTTCTGTGGATTCTATGGTAGCAATTTAATTTTGAAGTTAATAATATTCTTGATTACAGAGTCCTCTGAAATCTCTCAATCTCTCTCTCTCTCTCTCTCTCTCTCTCTCTCTCTCTCTCTCTCTCTTTTCTGAGTATGTGTGTATGTGTGTTTGTGTGCGTGTTTCCAGGGCAGAATCTAGGGAACTGTAATATAGTAATGTTGTCCTAGTTACTATTACGTCAGGCTATTTTGAGAGGTCTCAATTCATTATGTGCCTTAATTGGCTGATATTTAATTCTCCCAGTTCTGAAGAAGTTGGGAAGTGGAAGCGCAGGTCTCCAATATCTTGCTGGCATCTTCTTCCTGGTTTTTCACGAAGTTGTTTCCTTAGTGTATCCTTACCAGATAAAGGGCAGAGATGTACAATAAGCTTCCAAATCTTTCAAGTGGGTACCAACCCTTGCTTTCCTTCCTCAGAGTTTTGCCTTGTCATATCAAGGTTCCAAATTCAAAGTATTAGGAGAGAATGGACACAGATATCTAATGTGATGCAATCTTCTTTGGTTATCTGTTTATAGAGTCATAACAAGAACAGCTACTGTCCTGAATTCTACATTGACTTTCCATCTTATGGATTTGTCTATTTCTTCCTCATATTTGAGACCTCATATTTTTGTGAATTTCTCTCCAGTTTAATTGTCCACATGTTATCTTTCCTATAGATCCCTACCTGTGCCCACATTGCTCAGTTCTTTCATTTCTTTCCCTCTGTGTGATGATTCGCTCTCTCTCCAGTCACCTTGCCTCCAGCTCAACTTGTTTTATTATACAAAACGGCCTCCTTCCTTTTCTGTCTTTTCAAATGTTAAGATCATCTGAAAGCCTAGGGCTCCGAAAATCTGTGAGGAATATTTGGCGACAAATTATGTAGCCTACCTGATCAAAGAAATATGGAAAATCCTCAATGAGTAAATGAATTAATGTGTGTGAACAGTATCACTCGCCATGGAAAGTGTCTTTCTATTCTACAACCTCTTTCCTATGAGGTTGATGACTGCCTCTCATTGCCCACATGTCCTGCAACACAGTGCAATGAAGCAATCAGAATTGACAGCATGGGGCACACTAGTCCTGTGTATAAAGTAGGGGAATTGAAATAAAGATATTATATCAATTTTCTTTTCTTTTTAGATACTGGGATATGTATTATCAATGTATCAGTCAGTCCAGAATCCTGGGTATTTAATCCCAGTGCAAACATTACCTTCTTTATGTACAAATTCTATTAGCACACAAAAAAGTTATCCTTAAAGCCTGCTTCAACTATTTATATTTGGATACACCGAATCCTTCATATTGACTAGTAATGATCTCATCAACATCTATAAACACTTCAGAATCAGAGTACAGAGGAAGAGTATTAACTATATCCAGTAAACAAGAATACTGTCAGATAAATGATTCAATTTAATTTGACTGAAGTTTCTCCTTATTAAATTTAAAATCATCCACTAAATTCTGGCAAAGAAGGTTTATGCCAAAATGTTGATGATGAATGTGCCGTTGATTTGAATACAGAGAGTACCTGAAGAGACGTGAATTGGTCAGTAAGTGAAAAGAATCATCCTGGTCAGACCATTACGTATTTATATAAAAAAAATTACAGTAAGCCAAGAACATCTTCATAGTTGGAAAATAACACATTTTAATGGTAATTTCTTCTTATTTGAAGTTTATAATATTCTCCTTTTTCTATTTTAATTAATTAATTAATTTCTTAAGACCAATCTTTTCTCATTATACATACCTAGCTCAGTTCCCACTTTTTCCCCTCCTCCTGCTCCTCCCACATTGCCCCACCTGGGCCTAACTTCTGGAAACCAGTGGACGGAATGGAGGAGCAATAATGTGAGCTAAGGAGTCAAGATCATAATGGGGATACCCACAGAAACAACTGACCTAAGCCAGTGGTGCTCACTGACTCTGGACTGACAGCGGGGAACTTGTATAGGACCAAACTAGACTCTCTGAATATAGGTGATGTCATGTCCAGTCCGTGGGGACCCCAAAAGACCACCAGGGAGGCTGACTCACCAAAATGCAAAAGCAAGGTTTATTATCATCCATGAGTACAAGTTGGCAGGGATCTTGTCAATGCAGCCGCAAGAAGAGGTACCCCACCCTTATAGAGAGCACTATTTAAAGGCAAAAGCCAGAGAAGTTACATAGCAGGGTTTGGGGTGAATGGTTCAAACCTGACTGGCTGATATTTGCCTAGGGGTGTCCTGGTATAAGGCGATAGGTGTGTGCTGGCAGGTGATTCTATTTACAATAGTTGGAACATTAAGAATTTCCTCTGGATGGTCTGTTCCTGGGTGGTGCCTGGGTTGTCTCAGTTTATGGTCTTTCTTGCAACCACTTATTGCCACAGGGAAAACTCCTAAGACTCAGGCCTCTATTAAGCTTATTATGACTGGGTCCTACACTTTATACTTTTAGATTTTATTTTTCTGTGTGTGCATGTACAGAAGATGCGTGCATGTGAGCAAAGCTAACTGTGGGAGTCATATGCGGTCATAGGATCCCTCAGAGCAAGACTTAGAGGAATCTATCTACCAACCAAATCTCAACGTCGGGAACCACACTGGGACACTCTGTAGGATCATCATGTACTCTTAAACACTGAACCATTTCTTCAACCCCCGAGTTCACATTTTGCCCACAATATAACAGGGTTTGCCACCCTCTGTTAGTAACTGAATGGGTGACAGCCAATGACTCCTGTCTTCTTTTTTGGGGAGAAAGTAAATACCAAAAATGTACAGATGGGATGAAATGTCAAGTGTTGATATCATGCCCATGTGAATTTCCATTACAATTCTGGTAAAGAACAAACTAACAAGAACAAACTATTCTGTATTTTATTGCTTTAGAAAACAATGTTTTCATCCATTTGTTCCCATCTACTCTAGGGGAAAGCTTCTATACTGTTGGCTGAGCATGACACATACCTTTCAATTTAGCATCATTAGTTAGCATCATAAATCGTAAGTCATTTTATTGCTATGTACCTTATCAGAACAATATTGCTTGTTTTTTCCTTAGTTACCTGGCCTAACTGGTCTCAGAATCCTGATCACCTGTGTTAGGCATGGGTTCTGTCTCAAGGCCGTAATTCCAATCACATAGTGGTTGATTGTTCCGACAAACTCTGTGCCACTCTTGAACTGGCGTTATATAATACGGGTTTGTTTCAGTTTGGTGTTTCTATAGGATATCTATGTGTGAAAGCATGTGTTTCTCTGTGTCTAAATGTGTTTATAGTGCTCTTTCTTTGAGTCTTTTTCTTCTTTTTTTGCCTTATTCTGCTTCTTTTTAATTTTTCTTAGATTTTATTTCATTATTTATATTAATAACAATATTTTCTATTATTTTTAGGTGTCTGTTTTTATTCTAATGAGAGAGACAAAAGAGGCATGGATGGAGGAGTGGGGGAGAATCTGGAAGGACTGCAGATAGGAAAACTGTAATCAGAATATGTTGTATGAAAAAAAGCCCAAGGGAGCCCAGAAAATAAACAAAAACTAAAATGTCCTTATAAGTAATGAGAAAATCTCATGTGACTCAAGTTTCATTTATTTTATCAGAGTATTTGTTGATATACGCATATTGCTTCCTTCATTTTAAAGACTTTTAAACAAATTTTGCTTCTGTTTCTCAACTGTCTTAACCGTATAATTTTATACACACACACACACACACATATATATATATATATACTATACATGTATATAATAAATATAGCAAATATTCAAACACTAGAAATGTTTTTTAATGTTTCTTAAATAATCACTAATGTTGAACTAGAGGCATAGTAAAAGAAAAGAAAGTTGGGTTTTCATAGAGAAATGAAGATCAAACTGAAGATGAGCGTCCTAGAATGAAAACAAGGGTAGTCTGTCAGATGACATCGGCATATAGAAATCATTTGGTAATCTATGTGTATTGAATCATGCAATCACCATAAAAGGAAAGTCCTGTTGTATCAGTTTGGGGAACACAGACATAGGCATCAAAGCGTTTGAAGAGTTGTCAAGTCCTTATATTCCTCATTGGGTATTTCTGACTTTCAGCTTCTCATGACATGCTAATGCCTGTATCTTTATACACACTCTTCCATCAAAGTAGAGCATGCATTTTGTGCCGCATGCAACAAGTTTCTTCATCTGGCTCTGCCCCTGGGATCTTCAGTATCCCATTTTTTATCTGGTATGTATCTGATATACACACTCAGTACCTGCTCTAACTCTTCCTCTGGTGTCCTCAGACACGAGGGTCCTGCTATCCTCATCTTCCCTGCTTTCCTATGAGCAATTTTCAAGATTCACCTGGAATGTTTCCTCCCTGTGGGAACATCTTTCCCCTGGCCGTCCGAGCGTAGCTATATTCTTTTTCAACAGTTTCCCCTCTGCCACCATTACCCATTGTGTGGAGTCATAACTCTTCCATGTCGCTAAGGTGTCTCCTGTGAATGGAAAAGAAGACAAGTCCTTCATCTTCTACGTTTTAATATCCCTGTGGCAAACATCTGTTTAGCACCTGAGATACAGGAGTTGTTCAGTAAATATTTAATATCCTAGTGATGGATCAGAGTAAAAGTTGAGATACTCTCTAAAGTGCTTATGTGAGATTCAATGAAAAGAGGAAATTTTTTTTATCAAATATTTTGCTTGTTCTCCAAAATGTCATTTGTTCTTACTCAAAGAACAACTTCTAGTTTGTATCTTTGAACTAATGTTTCTTACTAAAATATATTCTAAACTGTTAAATCAGAGCTTTTTTCCTAAATGATGCCTTTAGGAACCTGAAACTTATAACTACGCTCATATATTTCATGATTAGTGAACACTCTACACATGGTCTTGTGTAGCAGTAAACAGTACGGGGGAGACTGGTGTCTCTTTTGCAGAAGAAATGTCAAACATTTCCTTCATTTTCATAGATGCGACCATGGCAGAGAATGATTGGCCACCTCATCATGCTGTGAAGACTCTGAGAGCGGGAACCTGGCTCCCACTTTAAGGTTTTGCACAATTTTCATTGATTTAATGAAAATATTTTAAAGAGAATCCGTTCTCCCTTTTCATCACAAAATGTTAGATTGTGAAGCTGGGCACCCATATGAAGACTCGTCTTTCATGCACTTGATAGGAAATTAAACTGGACATTCACCACTTCTGATTTCTATCAGGGTTTCAGTTCTCCGACTGCACTGCTCATATATTTAAGTGAATTGTGGGTCTAACTATTGGGAAATAAAGGACTCCCTGGGGAAAAGGAGGAAATTGCAAGTCTCTTCATGAGTATCTCAGGAAGGGTTCGCTTTACTGTAGTCTGCATAGAAAAAACTGATTATACAAAGGAAGCCGTTGGACATTTCATTTGAACATTTTGGCACATTATTCTAGACAAGCCTGCTGTCTAACAGGGTGAGCCATGGTCTGAATATAGTGGGTCCTGCTTCTGAGGGAATGTCACCTCTCACCTAATTCAACACAATAAAATTCAGGGTCATCTTCATTGGGAAACCCTCAAGCTTCCTGTTGACAAGCATGTACCCAGAAACTCCCTGTAATAAAGTTAAAACAGCTCTTTGGTAATCAATATAGATGCCTTGGGCATATCATCCAGATTATAGATGTGAGTCATACTAATGATACGAACGTCAATGTTCAAAACTCTTAAAACCTGTTTATATCCCAGAAAATATACAATGAACGATGTTTCCTAACAGTGATACCACTGTACTGAATTGTAGCGAAAGGGGGAGCAGGCCTGCATTTCGTCCCTCCAGGCTCCGGCACGGCTAGCTTATACCCTGAAATAACAACACACAAATTGTATNTTAACCAATGAAAGTAACACATAGACAGATGACCCTCCTACATCACTGAATGGTGGGGACTATAGCACATCGTTATTTTTTTTTGTGTGTGTGTGTGTGTGTGTGTGTGCTTTATGTTCAACGTAACATACATACATTCAACAATTTCTCGCAAGAATTTTCAAAGTTACTTCATTCGGTCCACCTACTTCTAAGTCCAGAATGTTCTCAAGTAGCAGAGGAGTCTCAAGGACTCGTTTTTTCTCGTAAACTGACCAATGAATCTGACTTCTAAACAGATGCAACAACTAAAACCAGATCCTCTAGAGTGGAAGTTTGCGTCTAATTATACCACTGCCCCTGCACAGTTAGAATCAGGTAACCACGTGTCTTAGATCTGCTGATATGGTACACAATGTGGACAAGGAAGCTAGGACACCAAACATTTATTTCTCAAAGTTCTGTAGGCTGGAGGTCCAAGATCAGTGTATCATCAAATTCCGTACACGTGTGAACTATTTAGTCTTCCGTTCTCTCTGGGGGTCGTTTTCATGTTTCTAGATTCTTAATCAGACAAATGGAATTCTTTTCTCCAAAGAAGTAACCATCCATAGTCTCAAGGGATCGGGACCCTTTTTGAGAATAGGATCAGTAAAAAGGGGTAGTGGAGGTTTGAGAAAAAAAAAAAGAAAGAAAAGAGAAGGAAAGCTAACAACCACACCCTGGGAAAGTCAAATAATGTCTGCATTTGTGCTAAAAGTGTCTAAGACAGCAGGGCACTGAGCCTGTGACTTTGACAGCACTGTCTTCATGCTGTAGGGAAGTCTCGTGGGGAAACAGAGAAGAGAAATGCTCAGCCAGCATTGGGCACTGCTGTAAATCCCACATCCGTCAAGGTGGATGTTAATAATGATGCTTCTTTGCTGGACTGTATCCAGAATGTATTTGATTGATGTCAGTGACACAGTTACTGATTTCAACACTGAAGTCATACATTTAACAGTGATCTGGAGACAACAGGAAAATAATCGCATGCACGACAGAAAACAGGAGGCACAATCACTCATGGAGATCCAAATTGAAGATATCTTCAGAGAACCCCAGAAATATAGCAGAACAGAGAAAGCGAGAAAGAACCAGTAACTACAGGATGATTCAGATGGAGATATCCAATACCCCTAAAGAATTTCCTAATTTTAAGTTTAATCTCATTCTGAGGACTTCCTTGTGGATCATTCACAGTCATGATATTCATAACATACAGAATATAAATGAACTCACAATACTAACTAAATCAAGGTAATTTCCCAATGGACAGTCCATTGGTTTGGTGTCTTCAACCATACACTTAAGAATATTTTAGATACATTTAACTTTGCCAAGAGGATAGTGGAGACATTATGCCATGGTCTGTCATTTTCTGCACTCTGATGGTAATCTTACTAGACATTGCTGATCTGCTTTGAGGTGTGGCATAGGCACTGTGGTTCTCATTCATTCTTGATACTTGTGGACTGTAATTTGAGTGTCACTTGTAATTTAAGAGCTAATTCTCTAATTTTGAAAGGTTCACAGATGTTTCTTAATCAATATAAATGATTCCCTAAATCATAAGATCTTGTATGTGATATAGTACTGATGTAGGAGGGTCATCTGCCTGTGTTACGTTCATTGGTTAATAAAGAAACTGCCTTGGCCCTTTGATAGGCCAACCCTTAGGTGGGTGGAGTAGACAGAACAGAATGCT
>LOEQ01007790.1:0-18760 GCA_001685075.1 Bramus lutescens | reverse complement strand
CAAAAAGATCAGGCAGCAATCCAGGGATTTCCTTGTCATCTACCTACAGGGCAGTCATCACCCTAATGGACTGAAAAAGAATGTGTTGCTAATCCTAGCGTTCAAAAATCTCTGCATTTATTGCTGTGCTCAATCTGGGAAACAGGGTAGTCTTGGAACGGAAATAAAAGTCCTAACAAATCAGCAGATGACTGTGGGCTTGTTGCATTGGAATTGCTGCTTCCTTAATATTGAATAATGCATGATTTGAGATTAGATAATTTTCTCATATGCCCAATAGTAGAGCCAATGGAGTTGCTTTGTAAGCCTTATTTCCATAGGCATTGGGTATCGAGATGTTTCAACTTCTCCTCCTGAGCTAAGGTAGGTATTCTCTTCTTGCATTTGAGACTTCTTTCCAGTCACACTGTTCTTGTGTCTTTTCTAGTACAATAGGGAATGATCTCGAATGCCTATGGTCATAGTGGAGCACAGACTGGTCTTTGTACTATCTAGTCCTATGTATTCCTCACATGATGATGGCTTTCTCTATCTTGCTAGCAAGATTTGATTCAATTAGATTCACATGTATTGATCCCCAGGCCCATTGCGGAGTGTGATTCGGAGGTAGCACACATTTAGCTTTGTAAATAAATGATTAAGTGGCTGTGTGAAGATGTTCTTTAAGTAGTGTGGCCACACAAAGATATAAAAGATATGATCCTTAACCCTGAAGAAATCGCAATGTAAATAGGGAATCAATAGTATTGAATACCAATTTTTATTATACAGCCATTTGATCTTACATCAGCACAGGGTTCTACCACTGAGCTAAATCCTAAGTCTCTGGTCTCTAACATAAAAACAAATGGAATAAATTCTATGGTAAAAGTGGCATATGAGGCTCCTCTACAAAATTTATGTTTTCCTGAGAAGGCTTTTTTCGGAAGGTAGGATTTAAATTTGGCTTCATAAGCCATCTAATTTACCAGGTTAGAGAATATTTAAGACACGCGTAAGGAGCAGCAATAGAGAGTGTGCGTATGGTGTCCAGGCCTTCACTTTGGAGGCTGTGGTAAGAGGACTGTGACTTTGTAGCCAGGTTCAGAATTGTAATGACTTCGAAGTTAATAAGACTATGTAGCAGACTCTGTGTCAGAAAAAAAGAAAACCATAAAATTATGAAAATTGTGGAGTGGGAATGTTCAATAGCCCTTTGCTTGGTTTCAGGCCCTTTTTTGGAATTTATGGTGAATGCATTTCTTCAGGAAGCTTAAAGTCAACAACTAGCAATCTGGTTTCCTGACCTCCCATAGGCCTTCTTTAATTAGAGATAGATTCACGGATCAGGAAGGGCAAACGGAACCTAAGCGATACTTCCATCCTGAACTCTCAATGGCCCTTCTCAAGGCAAACTTTCTTACGTAAGTTACAGCATCATCTCCAGCAGTCAGGGACAAGCTGAAGAAATGACATTTTCACTGACTCTTGGAAGGTGTATGGGGTCTTTCTTATCACTTATTATTCCCTTCTGTGTGTACAGGAAAGGAAGGTGTTTCATTCTATAAAATGATACCACTACTTCAACTACAAAGTGACCATGACTAACGATACAGCTCTCAGGAACTCTATTAATGACTGGAGAAGTAAGTACTTCTGAAACTCGGTAAGAATCCAGACAAATACCATACTGGCATACTCAACACTCTTATTGTGTCACCAAACTGAAACATTAATAATAATAATAGTTATTTGTATTTAGTTTACCCGCTGACAATTTCATACCGCCCTATAATACATTCTCATCATACCTATCCCTCTTCCCTCTCCTAAGCAAGTGAACCCCAGCTTCCCAACACCTCTATCAGAACCCTCTGCATTACTCCTGAATCTCCAACCCACTTTCAAGTTGTTTTGCTTTGTGACTTACTGGCTTTAACCAGAGCCACTCCTGTGAGCTGTCCACTGGAGAGGATATGTCGTTGAGTTTGTCCTTTCCTTTCCTACAGCTGACCTCACTGATCCTAAGGCCCTGGGTGCTCATGATCTGATCTCATGAGCCGCATCTCTGACTAAATCAACATATTCATTTTATTAAAAAATCCATCTATTAGCTACCAGCTAATTATTTCCCCAATATTTTATGATAATTTTATTTGAACAATTAAATTCTTCAGTCATCTCTTAAAGACAAAACTATTTTAACATACACAGATTAGTATCTATGATTCTTTCCTTCTCTTGTCCACACAGCCTTCACAATGGGGAATCAATGTTATTATTAACAAAACATAGTGTTTAGGCAATTATCAAATCACACCACAGATGAAATATGTCATTGTATCAACTGCACCTTCGCTTCAAAATAAAATAACAAATTAAAAAGAAAAACAACATGTTAAATGTGGGACTTTTCCTTGTGAGGCTATATTATGAATTTTTTCTTCCTGCGTGTGTATGGTGCATTTGGTGGGTATTATATGCATAAGTGTGTGAGATGGGCTGCACATATCCATGAATCAACAGATGCCAGAGGATAGCAGATGTCTTAGTCTATGCCTTTCCACTTTATTCTATGACACGGTTTTTGATGAGCTGGGTGGTACATAGCTGTTGGGAAGTTCCATTGACACCCCTATCTTTGCCCTGCATCATACTTGGGTTACAGGTTTACCTAATCCACTACTTGCTTTTATGTGTTTCCTAAGGATTTGAACTTAGATGCTCATGCCTGTACAGCAATCTCTGTGATGAGCTGAGCCTTCTCTGAACCCACACGTGTTCACTTTACTCTATCCAGCTTAATGAGAATAGTTCATGTATGAAATGAAAGTTCATTTTGCAAACCAAAATGTGTCCCCTTGTGGCATTCAATCTGCCTCACCACATTTAGTTTTAAACATAATTAAATCTCAATTGGTCACATAAAAGAATTGGATCTAGTCAAACCCATTTTCTCAGACTTTATAACCACACTTTTAATACTGCTTATTCTACATGCCAGTTATATGCAAGGCTATTCAATATGATTTAGACACATAGACCGTGAGGACCTTCAAAACACTGTTCACTTATCTGAAAATTAACAAACCGATAGCTGTGGCAGGAGCCAATTATGTAATAGTGAGCAATCAGAAATATTTTTCAATTACCACCCATTATTATTAGGCTGAGGAAATGGCTCAGTGGGTCAGGACACTGGCTGTGCAAACTTGAGGACCTGTTATCAGTTTGTCTGCTCCTCCGAGAAAGTCACGGATGTCTGTACACTCCTGCAACTCCAGCACTGAGGCTGCAGTTTGTCGGAGAGGCTGAGGCAGAGACATCTTTTGAACTTGGTGGCCTTTTTGCTAGCTCCAGGTTCAGTGAGCCATTCTCTCACAAGGACATAGAGTGACAGAACAGGAAAGCTGACTTCTTTCCTTGCTCTGCAACGCCATACAATCACAATGTACATGCACCACACACATGCACATGCACGTAGACACACACATACGTTAAGACGATAAGAAAAATTATGATGAAGTGCTCTTGATTTTGCAAATTAAAATACACACATGTATTAGGAAAAACTCAACCCCAGTCACTCTACTGTTTAGATCCTGGACCAACATTACTCCCAGCACACAGTGAGTAATTTTACCTACCACTGTTTGGAACTGCTTGGGCAGGCCACGCTAAGGGATGGATCGGGTTTTAGACAGCTTTATTGTTTTCTGAAAGCACTCCACAGATGAGCCGTGCTCCGAGATTATCTCCAGTTACCAGAGGACAGAGCTCTCTCGTCCTTATTTCTCACTTGTCAGGTGTTATGAACTTTGACAGCATCGTGTGTACACCTCTGCTGGAAATCAGAGAGGATGTCAAGGGATTATTGTTTGGTACATAATGTCTCCAAGAGGAGTGGAAATAGAAAGCATAAGGTTACATATCCAGAGGAGAGAGAGAATGTATGTGCTAATCTACACTGCAGCACTCAAAAAGGTAACACTTATAATCCAGAAGAACCATTATTCTAAGTACATGTGTAGATACAACTACTTAAGAAGAGTAGTTTCATATGGTCTCGCTTCAATATTTTATATTTCCAGATTGCCTAATGTCTAATGCTATTATGACATGGGGCAACAGCAGACAGTCAAGAGATTAGTTTCTTGTCCTTATTAGTAGACACCCATAAGAAAATCAGTGTACAATAGTTAAACCACAGTGAGTTACTGCAAGAATTTAGTGACGAAATATTAGGACTGCTTTAACTTGAATGTTAAACAAGAAAGCCTTTCAAAAAGTTAAACACAACATTAATTTCAACAGTAAAGACCACAGTTATTAAAAGGGCTGAGTCCCTAGAAGGACTAGAAAACATCCAATATGAATTACAACATGGCAGGTGAATAGGAAATATGAGTGTGGGTGACATGACCATGCAGGGAGCTGGAAAAGCAATTTCTGCTGTATCCAGAACAGAGAAGCCTGTCTAATATGTCTAATTCTTCCATGTGATGAGAGTCACTGAAAACTTTGAACAAGTAAGTGTCATAACTAATATAAGTGCTTGTGGATGGGTCCCCATTGGTATACAAAACCTAGGTTTGAAAAGAGACGTCTAGGAGCTGGCAAAGAGAGCTGGCGTTACAACAAGGGTAAGAGGAAGGAGAGAGTCAACAATGCGTCCCACATTTCTGCTAAATTAAGTGAATAACTACATGACAATAAATAATAACAAAACCCATAAATGCCCTGTAGAAACATGGCATATTGAGAAAGACAAGTGAGAAGGAAATTTAAGGGCTTTGATTTCAGACACTAAGAGTAGCGGTTTCTCTGAAGAATTCCATGGGAAGTTATGAAATTATAAACAAGCCTTCAGAGCAGAGTTCAGAACTAGAGATTGTATTCAGGAAATATTCACATATGGAATGCTTGTGCTGGGAAAGATTTCAATTGGATTTCATGTGAGGCTCAATGTACTACGGAATTCTGTTTGCATTTTTTGCATCTATGATACGCTATATAGCAATTAATTTTTACAATAAGAATTACCTGCAAGAGTAAGCACTTGAAGGCAAATAGGAGATGTTGATAGTGGAGTACTTCAAGTGAATTCTGAAACGAACAAAGGCATAGTTTTCTACAAAATGGTATTCCATATATCATTAAGATGGTTTTAATGTAACTATGAGCTCATAAAACTTATGAAGTGATACTAGAAAAATAAATATACAATGAGAGTTCTCAAACATATAAAAAGAATACCTTAAAGCTGGGATGGTAGCTCAGTCAAGAAAGTACTTGCAGAACAAGCACAGGGCCTGAGCTAGAACCCCATGTCCCACCTTCAGAATCTGGACATGTTAGGCTTGCTATGAACCCAGTCCTGGGGAGGCAAAGACAGATGGACCCATCCAGCTTCCTGACCAGTACACCTAGCTTAATATATGAGATCCCAGCCAAGTGAAAGACCATATTCCAAAGCACAAGGTAGGTGGAATTCGAAGAATAACATCAAAATTTTACCTGTAGCTTCCAAGTGCATGGGTACATGCACACACGCACACACACACACACACACACACAGGGAGAGAGAGAATAACTACAAATGTAATGAAGATCATTTATTAAATAGACTTCACTGTGTCAAACAGTTAAAACATTTTATAATACTTATTTTTAAATAATAGTTTACTTATCAGTAAATAACTGTGAAAGATAAACATTCTAAAAACAGAAGGAAAATGAATGACAGAAAAATATTTACCATTTTCTAAAGAATATAGAATGCTTTTATTACTTAAAATATTAGGGTAAAAATAAAAGTATCCATAAGACATAAGACATAGCTGTATACTCCTGCTAAAATTATCTTTCAAGTAAAAAAATGATTTGATCAGAATATGAATTGCTCTTCAGAAATTAATTTTGTCAATATCATGAACTATAATTTAATATTATAAGACAATGATAGTTAATGTTTGTCTTCAATTAATTAATCATGTCTATCCATTAAATGTTCTATAATTATCTGAAACACTAGAATGCATTGCACTCTCAAAGACATATTTTATGATTTTTTAAGGTGTTCATAAAAAAGCAAAACTAAATCAGCTTAATAAATGCTTAGCTATTTTATTATATTATCTGGTACCTCAAGTTCATATCTGCTTGAGAGGATTTGGCATTCTAGAAGACAAACTTCTGGGTGTGTCTCAGTAGATATTCATACTTGTATTAACTGTGGAAGGAAAATACTCCCTGAGTCTGGGCACTCTGGTGATTTGCATGAGCATGTCCTCCTAGATAAGTGTTTTCAACCTTTGGGTCACAAACCATTTGGGGAGAGTTTCTGACCTCTTTCATAGGATCTAAGACCATTGAAATATACAGATATTTTCATTACAATTCATAACAGTAGCAAAATTACAATTATAAAACAGCAATGAAAAGAATTTTATGGTTGGGTCACCACAACATGAGGATGCAATATAGTACTCTGTATATCTTAGCAACATGAGGAACTGTATTAAAAGATCACAACATTAGGGAGGTAGAGAGCCACTGCCCTCAATTAATATATTCAAATACTTAGTCCTCAGTTAGTGGAAGTGTTTGGGAAAGATTTGGATCTGTGGCTTTGTGAAACAAGATGTCACTACTGACAGGCTTTGATGTCCTAAAATCCCATGCCATTCCCAGTAAGCTGTGCCTACCTCCTACTTGTGGATCATGATCTAAGCTCTCATGATATTCCAGGGCCTTATCTACCTGCTTGCTAACATACTTACAGATAATGTTTGTAGGGTGAGAGGGCTGCTTGTTCTTCCTGGCCGCCTGGCTAGCTTAGCCTCAAAATAACCACACAGAAACTGTATTAATTAAATCACTGCCCAGCCCATTAGCTCTGGCTTGTTATTGGCTAACACTTACATATTAATTTAACCCATTCTATTAATCTGTATATTGCCACGTGGCAGTAGCTTACTGGCAAAGATTCAGCATGTCTGACCATGGCGGTGGCTCTATAGCATCTCCCTGACTGGATGGCTTTGCCAGTCAGCACCCTCTGTGTCAAAATACCCAAGAAAAACTAACATCATAGGAAGAAATGCTTATTGTTTGTTTTTGAGAGACTTAACTTCAAGGTCTCTTGGTACAGTTGCTTGGGGAGTTGTGGTGATCCAGAACCTCATAACAGAAGTGCTTGGTGCAGGAAAGTTGCTTACCTCATGCCAGCCAGAAAGCAAAAACAGAATATGCAAGGACACAAACTCTGTTGCCTACTTCCTCCAAATGGGTTCTCATTCTTAAATATTTTAATATGTCCTCAAGTTAACATCAGCTAGAGATTAAGAATTCAAAATATCAGATTCAGGGTATATTTACCTATCAAGCTCTCATACTGGACATGCTGTATATATTTTATCAATTACACAAATAATTTTATAATCCCCACAAACTATTTAGATTAATTTTGTACTGTTTAACTATTTAAATATGCTGTAAAAAATACTTAGTATACAAGACTTGAAGTATTAATTTTGTACTGTTTAACTATTTAAATATGCTGTAAAAATACTAGGTATACAAGACTTGAAGTATATAAGCCTTTTAGGGCTCAAAATATATCTCATATTTATAAATCCTACATTCTATCATAAAGCTGGATCAAATGTGCCATTATGGACTCTTTTGCATCATAATCTTTTTTATGCTTATCCTTTCTATTCACAGATGAGTGATATAATGTTACATATACCTTTATCGATTACCATGAAAGAGCATGTCCAGCATGTCACATACTTCAGTCAGAGACAGTTAGTACAGGTCCAAGTTGCTTATTAAAAACTAAAGCAGCCGTAATCAATTTAGGGCTGTGTGTAAATGCTTACCAGACTGTAAGTCTTCAATGTGCAACTGACTCAGTCTTCGCCAATTTTTCTATCAGTGTCTAGTTTTGTCCTAGGCCTGTACGACTAAATAATCTCTTCCTGTTAAAAGATAAGTTATCCACAAACCATTGGAAAAGAAGAGTTGCTCAGGTTTGTTTGTAGCCACTGGGCTCAAATACAGTAAATGAAGTGAGAATAATCTGCAAGAAGATGAAAACCACATAGATCTCTGATATCTTAGCTAGATTTTTAAAAAATTCTTTGATTAGTTAATTTTCTGAGTTCAGTCACAGTTTTTTCTCCTCTCAAGCCCTCCATCCAGCCTTCCCTCTCACCCACGTTCATTCTTCCTTTCTCTTCCAAAAAGTGCAGGCCTTCTGCATTCCTCAGTCAGTCATGTCATGTTGCATAAGACTTGGTAGCTCCTCTCCCACTAAGGCTAGACTAGACAACACAGTAAGAGCAAAGGGACCCCAAAGCAAGTAATAGAGCAAGAGACAGCCCCTGCTTCCTCTGTTAGGAGTCTCACAATACTGGAAACAGCCTAGATGCCCCTCAACCATAGAATGAATAAAGAAAACACAATGGAGTATTGTTCTTCTGCTTGAAACAATGACATCATGAAATTTGCCAACAAATGGAATGAACTAGAAGAGACCATATTAAGTGAGGTCATCCAGAGCCAGAAAGACAAAAAAAATGGTATGAACTCACTTATAAGTGAATATTAGCTCTTAAGTAAAGGATAAACATGCCACAATCCATAGACCCAAAGAAGCTAAGTAACATGGAAGTCTCAAGGTGGGACACATGAATCTCACTATGAAGGACAAATAGACAGTGCAGTTGGATGGTGGGAGGGTTTGGTAGGTATTGAGCTTGGAAAGAGAAAGGATCAGGTGGAGTATGATGTAGGGAGAGAGTATTGGGAAAGGCAACTGAAATCAGAGACATCTCTGGGATGAACTAGAAACTTAGTGCAATAGAAACCGATAGAGATCTATGAGGGTGACCCTAGATAAGACTCCTAGCAATGAGCTATGTGGGGCCTGAAATGGCCATCTCCTGTATCCTGGCAAGACTTCCCACGAAGGGGTTGAAGCTCCAGTCCAACCATAAAGCTTCCGATCTACAAGTTACTCTGCCTACAAGATGTGCTGAAACAAAGGAGGCAGGGAAATGGTGAGAATGGTCAACCACTGACTAGTCTAGTTTGAGACCCATATCATCAGACCCCTGAAACTGTCTGGAGGTCAAGGACCCAGAGGCTGGACAGTAAAGATACCTGGGAGAGAACCAAACATTACTGTCAAAAAAGAAAATAAAGTCAATGAAGGGATTCCTAATGATACTTTGCTATACTTATAGATCATTGCCTAGACCAATTGTCATCACAGAGACTTTACCCAGCAACTGATGGAAACAGATACAGAGACCCAAAGCCAAACATGCCCAGTGACCTCTGGGAATCCTGTGGAAGAGGGGCGGTGAAGGATTATGGGAGCCGGGGGAGGGGCAAGAAAATCCCAGCTAGCTTTAAGAGTCAACTTAACACAGCCTATGATTACATGAGAGGAAGTATCAGTTGAGGAAAGATCTTATTACTCTGTCAGTGGTGGATTGTTTGTTGACTAACATGGGAGGGCAAAGCCCATGTTATGAAGCATTGCCTCCAAGAATGTGGTACCGGGCTTTATAAGAAAACTAGTTAAATATGGGTGGATAAACAAGCCAGAAAAACACTATTTCTCCATAGTTTCTGCTTCAGGTTTGTGCTTGAGCTATTGTTATGAGTTCCCTCGATGGGCACAGAAGCAGAGAGGAAAAACTAAAACATGCCAGAAATATAATACTATACAAAAACCCTTGTAATGTGGTTGCCTCAGATTAAGAGTTCGTGATGTTTCCTTCAGGTTAATAAAGCTAAGAAAAACTTCCAACTTGGCAATGGTGCTGTAACATGTATTATGAAGTAAGAAATGACTAAGATCTACTTTTAAAATCAACAGTCATGCAAGTATCATGACTGAGTTTTAAATAGACTATTCAGTCACTGACAGAAGGTGAATGCTAGAATAAAATCACAAAAAGAGGCTGCTGTCATGTTAATTTTCCACATAAGTTCAAGAGAAGACAAAATATGCTTCTGAAGAGTATCTGCAGTATATTGAGCCAGAGTTTTAAAAACCAGAACCTACAATTAACCCCTGGCTACCACCTAGTCAAGAAGAAAAGTAGTCGGAAACAGCCATACTTCTTTAACACTATCATGGCATATTTTGAGCTGTAACAACAAAGGTATAAAATCTTGTCATCAAAGAGGATGTACTGATAACTTTTCCAACTGGTGTAACAGTATACCCAACAGAAGGAACTTGAAATAAACGAAGGAAGGAAGGAAATGTTATTTTTGACTTATAGATATATTCTATCATGGTGGCTGACAAGGCATCAGAAATGTAGAGCAGCTGGTCACCATGGTCTAGCTAGCTATGTCACATCCATAGGAATAAGAGAAAACTGAATGTTGCTACACAGTTCAATTTCTCCTTTCCCCATTTTATTCAGCTTGGGAGTTTAGATCATGCAATGGTACTGACTACATTGAGAAGGTCTTGGCTTTTTAATCAAACCTCTCCTGACACTCTCTAGAAGTATGTCTCCTAGATAATTTTACGTGAAGTCATAGCAGAAATAACCTGCACAGACAGTAACCATAAATCCTAAATCATTTTCCCTTTGCTCTTTGTATAAAATATTTGGCAAACTTTATATTAAATAATAACTATTATATATATATATAATGTTTGCAGAGTAAGTACTTTGGCTGGCATCTTTCTATATACTACTATGGCCATTTATAGAAATAATGAGTCTCTCTTTTGATAACTGATGATCTTAAAGTACATTATCAAGGACCACTTTAACCCTCCTCAGAATTGCTTGCTCACAAATCAAGTGGATAACATAAATAGCACAACATTTTCAGGCAGGCAAGAGAAATTCATGAAGATGACATCAGTTGCTCATAAATTTTGTCAACAAATACATAGTAAATCACATGGATTCCTCAGTTCATAAAATCTATTTTGAGTTAAGAACACTTTTCTGTTCTCATGAAGAATAGTCTCCAGTGCAAAGACTGATCTTGCCTTACCTGCCAGACATATCTGAAATTATATCTGCGCTAAATAATACAAAAGAGAAGTGTGGGCTTCAAGAATGATTTTAAGAGATGTCCTCAATGCATCTGTGTGAATCTGATATGATCAGAGTCCTACCCTGAGGTTGTGAGCAGCAGGGGCATGCAGCATCTACAGCAATGAATACTGTGTGCTATCATATACAGAGGCATTTTGGGGAAGAAGTCAAGTACTCAACATGATACTGTGTGTTTGTGGGTCAATTTCTTCTGTTAGGGATTTTTATTTTTATAATTTTTCAAAATGGATGAAAGAAACACCTCATACCCATGGCCAGTAGATACCATATAACGCTAAATACAGGTAACTTTATTTGCAGCATTACTATTTTATTTAAAAAATGAAATCAGTAAATGATAACTAACTTAAAACCAATAAAAATACAAACCTCTAATTTTAATTTTAGAAATGAGATGATGAATATTTGATTGCAATACCTATCTTTTAAGTTCTACATTAACAGTGTATAGATGTTATCAGTGTCAAAGAGATAGACCAGCATTTAGAGTATTATATTGTGATTTAGAAACCTGACCCCATATAATGAGTGTCTCAATTTGTGAGGTACCTAACTCCATCTGCAGCTCAGATAGCACATAGGTCAGCAAACAGCCAAAACATGGTGTGGGTCCTTAGAATCCTTGAGTTATCCAAGGGACTCTTTCTTGTATTATAACTAATACTCAGTATTAGTTATAATAATATTCTTGGTGTAAAAATATTCAAATAAAACATCAGGATTCATTCAATTTCAAAATTTACACAACCATCCAACATAACTCACTTTTATGGGAGGATGGAATCATCATGGCATGGACATAGAAATTAAAAGGTATTTTTATTAGTGTATGGGTTTTAAAAATCCCAAAATAAGGGGCAGGTTTAAATAATCAGAATTGGCAGACTCAATGACCTCCTAACACTCCTTTCAAACTAGCAAAATGAATATTCTGCAGAAATGGAAAACAGCCAGAGGAGTCGACTCAAGGCAGTTCCTCCATCCTCCCTCTAATAATACCCCTTTGCTTGCTTGCTTGGTATCTTGTTATTTTTACTTTTAAATGTTCATTGTCATACATACAACTTCTTTCTAGATTTAAAATTTTAACATCACAGTATAACATTATATTTAATTCACGTGAGTCCAAATAAACTCTTTTCATGTTGCCTACTTTCTAACATACACATACACACACACACACACACACATATATATACACACATACATATACACACATATACATACACACACACCACACATACATACATGCACACACACACACACACAGAACATAAGAGGCACAGCTACACGATTAGCCTTGTTTTGTTTTATTTTGTATTTCTTTGTCACAGGATAAAAATATCCACCAATTTCCTGAGGTCATTCTTGATTGATAGACATTTGACCTCTGAAAGCCCAACAAGTGGTAAGATGTATTTTTAGGTAATTCTTCCTCTTTCAAAAGTTGGCCTAAGGACATGATCAATAGAAAAGGAATAATTGATGATAGTTTGAAAGAAATTATAGATTTGACAATTAGGGAAATTCTCAACCTCCTTATATAAGGCTGTATGATATTTTATGCTATGCAGATAAACATTTTTATTTGCTTTATTTTTTCATTGTTTGAGAGTTTTATATATGTATACACTGCGCTAGAGAAAATCCACCCATACTACCCATAGCCACAGCCTTTAGTTCCCTCAGTGAACCTCCTAGCACTTCTGCTTCCCAACTTCAGGGGCCCCATTCCTGAGGTTCCCTATTCTTAACTCACTGAGTACACTCACTGAGTACACTCACTGAGTACACTCACTGAGTACACTCACTGAGTACATGTGATAGAGCCATCCGCTGGAGAACTGGCAGTCTACACATTCCTGAAGAAAACTCTGCAACTCCTAACAGACATCAGCTGTCCAAACAAAAGAGAACAGAACAGAACCCAACCAACCAACCCATCAAACATCTCAGTGTGGATGGAGTTATGGATCCCAGTCCTAGCCCTGATAAGTATTGAATCTTGGCTGACTTCACCTTGTTCTAGTCTTGTGTGTAAAGAGTCAGTCATAGCCACTGTAAAGAAAAATGAAATCTTCAGATGGAATTGGAATTGATCATTCTGAATAAGTCTTCCCAGACCCAGAAAAGCAAGTTATGTCCATTCTCTTTCGTAAGCCTATCCTAGCTTGAATTTTTAGAAACTTCCCTTTAAACTGGAGAACAGTGGAAGACAGGGAACTGGGTCGTGGTTATTGTGATAGCCTTGGGGGCTCCGTTAGGGGAAGGAGGGCAATTGAATTAATTTTTTCCAATAGATGATACAGAAAGTAGATACTGAGGAATCTGAAACACACCTTGATCACTAAGAAAATTAAACTGTAAACTATGATGTCAATATTGTACTTCAGATTTTTTATTGATAGAAATTATAACATAAATATATCATTTCCCCTTCTCTTACATCCTTCTTTCTTGGCTTTCAAATTCATGACCTCTTTTTACATAAATGATTGCTACACATCTATATTATTATGAGTCTATTACACTCTTTATTTGTTTGCTTGTCTGGGTTTCCTCACATGCTGACATGGGACTTGAATTTCAATCATAAAACATTGTCAGAAGATACAGAGCACACCCTTCTTTGTGGTACATGATCCACTCACCATGAACAATTTGAGTATGTGTAAGGATAGGGTGGACATCCTGAGTAAGTCACACATGAATTTCCCAAGCTTGGTACATGTGACCATAACAATCTCCAAGATGGTTGCTGCTCCTGAATGTCTGTGGGCCACACTACTTGAAGCAAAGACAGACAGGATGTCTCATCATAGTTCCCATGCCTTAACCGAATATTGCTTTCCTTCCTTCCTTTCTTTATTAAGTTTTGACACTGCTGTATTAAATGATAACACTATTAAGTCTGGAGGGTTTTATTGATAAATACAATGTTTTCATTATGTCCCATTTTACTATTTTTCTAGCCTATACCATAAATAATTTCAACATTCACTTATAAAATGATTAGTCAATACAAAATAAGACTATAAAGAAAGCCCATTTGACATGGCATTTCTAATGAATTATATAAATCATAGATGATAGGTTTAGAAATAAAAAAGCAAAAGCTTAACATACTTATCTCTGAACATGACTGTGATCTTTCGACAGATGTCATGAAACCAAAGAAACCTCAGAGATATTGGACCATGTAGATATAAATTTATTGAGGTTTTGTTAGGTTAGCAGGAAGCCCAGGTGAGGGTTAACAGCGATCCATAGGTAACTATTGTCATCATAGAGTCTATAAAATGTCTTGTGATGTTTCATGCTGATTGTAACAACTAGGTAGATAGAGTTTTAGAAAGGAATACCTGAGTATCTTGGTTTATGTCTCCATCCTCAAATCAGATCACAAGCAAAAATAACCCCATTTTGAATATCGCACCAGAGCAGCTAGTAGATGCTTTGTTTAGACTCCACGTCATTGGACCTTTCCCACAATGTTATGTTACTGACAAAAGTGGGTGAGTTTGTGTCTCCATCAAACAGAATGTCTCCCAAACACAGGTGATCAAATAGTCTGTTAAGACACACAGTTAGAACGTGATTGTCATTAAACAAATACTACAGGAGACACACTGTTTAAGCAAAAGAAGTCTCAATTACAGACACCTGCCTAAATGTTACAAGATGTAGTTTTGTTAAACAAAACTGTCATATGTAAGACATTGAATGAGATTCATTCTGTTTTTGGTAACAATTACAGAATATACAAGTGCTGTATTTTCTTTTGAGACTTTCCCCCCATCACAAACAATTATCTTGTTGGGCAAGGGCTGGCCCCTGGGGTAGAGTGCGGCCTGCCTGTTTTTATAGTGCTTTCCTTATTCCAGATCTGTTGGCGGAATATTGCCTCAGTGGCTGTTAAATAAATGTCATTTGTCCGTAAGGGAAATGGTAGCTTCATTTAAAGCCATAGAACTAAAAATTAAATATTACTCTGCTTGTGTATTTGTTGTTGGTAGTTTTGGGTTTAAACAGAAACACTTACTTGTCTTTGCCATGTCTCCTTATTTTAAATATTTCTTAATGTTGCAAGGACCTTAGAATTAATCAGCTCCATCTGCAGACACAAAAGACATGACACAGGGAACAAAAACGTCTAAGGACAAAACTCTGCTTCCTTTCACAGGCAATAGGGGAAATTAGTGTCATCACTAGGTTGAAGACATAAAGAGACTCAAAATTAAAAATCCTTTGAATGCTTCCAACAAGATTCCTATAATCAACTGGAAGATAAGTAATGATCAGAGCCCTTTAAAACAGTATTGTTCACTCCATTAGAACTGTTTAAATGTAGCCTACTATTCACCAGAAATTATACAAGATTACTGCCAAAACCATGCTATTGTTTCAGTCAGGCACCCAGATGTTTTAAGGATGGCTCTCCCAACCAACAGAAGGTTAAAAGCCAAGGTACAAAACCAGCCGAGTTATAAACCTTAATTGCAAGGCATGATCTACCACATAGGTGCTCAATTGTTCTGACAAACAGATTTATTCTGAAGAGCTGAGGAGAGGTGGACTTGAGAAACAGTGACGGGCAGTTAGTGGAATGGGAAATTCCTTGCTAAATGGAATCAAATTTTGGACAATTCTTCAACTGAACACTTTCATAACCTTTACTATGTTTCATAACCCTTACTATGTTTGTATGGTATTTCTTATAAATATTTCTGTTTTATATATTCTGTGCTATTCCAGATCTTGTAGGACGGGTGTAAAGACACAAGCACTTCGGAGTGCACTTCATGACTGTTCTCAGATTTACACAAAAATGATTTTGTTTAATAGATCATAGTCGGCTGAAGATAACTTGACTTAGTTTAACCTCAGAAGATTTTGATGTCGTTTGCAGAATTACAATACAGACTACCAAGGAGGAGTTGCTATAATAAAAAGCAACAATGTTGCTGTGTGGTTTCGTTTTGTATTTTAGAAGTACAGTTCCAGGTGGTAATGTTAGTCTTTGAGAAGATGGTGATGGTTTTAGTCAACAAATACCTTTCACTGAACAAAAACGCTCTGCAGATTCTCAGGGGGAGAAATGACAGTGTGTGTCTCTGACCTACGCAGTACTTGATCTTCGCAATTTTCCTTCTAATGGGGCCTTTGGACTGTGCTCTATTCCTGCTGATGCAGTCTAAGAGAGATAAATAAATTGAGATACAGTGGTACTCTCATGTAGGTTAACATTCACTACTTAGCCATTCTGGTAATTAGTAACTTAATGTCTGTGAAATTGTTGTTATTAGATTCTATTCAGGAGAACACAGGGTGTTTTTCTTTCTGTGTCTGGATTGTTACACACATAATATTCTCCAAGTTCACCCATGATTTCAGAAATTATAAAATTTACTTTTTTTCTGCGGCCAAACAGTGCTCCATTCATTCACATGTATGTAGCAATTTCATCTGGTTATCCATTCATGGATGCTATAATTGTAACTGATCTTACTCAACAAAGCCAAAGAAGCCTATGAATTCAATGGTAGCAATAATTTTATTCATTCCTTTTTAAGGACTTATTTTCATTTAATATACAAGCATGTTTCCTTAGTATTTATGTGCTCTGCATGCATGCCTGGTGACAAAATAGGCCAGAAGAAGGTACTGGATCACCTGTGTTTCACAAATTGTTTTTCTAATCAGGAGTTAGTATTTTTAAACACAGTTGTTTATTAATTTAAAAATTTGAGAATGAACAAGTTATTTAGATTATGTCAAAGTGTGATCATTGCTTTTATGAAAACATTTTTTTAATAATTTAGATTTCTTCAAAATCATTTTTGCAAAGATCACATAGTCAAGTCTTCAATCACTGAAATTCTTCAAAAACTTTACATGAGAGTTAAGTGGTTGCCTTTGATGTATAGCCCCAGCAATGTGAAAACTGTTAATGGGAACTTTCCTGTAGACAGAATTTTATGTTTTACCTGGTCTGCAGCTACTCAAATAAGCACACAAAGTCTTATATTAATTATAGACCGTTTGGCCTCTTTTTCAAGCTTATTAGTAACTAGCTCTTACGACATAAATTCTCCTATAATTCTTGTCTATATTAAGCCATGTGGTTTGATACCTTTTATCAGTAAGACTTTCTCATTTTCCTTCCTCTGTGTCTGGCTGATGACTGTGTCTCTAAGTTTCCTCATCTCAAAATTCTTCTAGTCTGGTTCCCCGGCCCATACTTCCTGTCTGGCTACTGGTCAATCAGCATTTTCATTAAACCTGTATGAATGACAAACCTTTACAGCGTACAAGAGCATTATTCCACAGTATTTACCACCCCCTTACTTTCAAAACAAGAACCCTGTATCTATTATCCTTTGTTTAACTTTTTTCTGACCCTTATCCATAAAAACTTGTAATGAATAGGAAAAACAAAAACAAGCATCCATATTCCATTTGGGGGGAAATATGGGCACAGTTTTCTAGGCCATGTCCAGATGATTGGGGGTGCTGATAATCTTATGGGGACCCAAAATAAATTAGGATTATGGTCAAGTCCTGGCTAGAGTCTTCTGTGAGCCCGGATCATCTCAGCTAGGAGCCGTGAGGCTGTTCCGGATGCGGAACTCGGAAGAAATGACAGAAGAGGTCCTCTGAAATATTGGGTCATCTGGGTCAACGGCTTCCATGGAAGGTTTTTGATGGGGTCTTCCTCAATTAAAACTTATTTTTCTTGACCAAGACTAAATCCACAGCCTGTCATTTCCTGTGGAAACAAAAGAAAAATCTCTTCTACAAAGTAATATTTTTTTGATTTAAATTTTGAAGCCAAACCATTTTCAAAATATATAGGTGGGATTAATTTAGCAGAACTTATAATCAAATGTCTTTTAGCAGCTGTTGCGCCTTCCTCAGCAAACAATTCGAAGACAGTAAACACAGGGTATCCAGATTCTCTGTGTATTTTCCATCTTTAAATGTTTTTTCTCTATTGCTTTTATTTTAATTTTTTAATTATTGGTTTGTTGACACAAGGTTTCTCAGGGTATCTTTGGTTGTCCTGGATCTCACTCTGTAAAACAATCTGATTTCAATCATAGAATTCCACCTGCCTCTGCCTCCCAATGGCTGAGATTAAAGTCAGGGGCCACCATGTCTGGCCACTCTATTTCTTTGTTAAAGGACTTTCTCTAATTTTTTCCTTTTCTCTTCCAAGCCTACACATATTTTTAAACACAGTGTAGATGACTTAATAGTTTTTTCATCTGAATCTGTCTTTATTGTTTATATCTACCTTTTTCTGAGCACATGGGTCTTTGATCTGCTAAACAGAAGGGCTGGGATTAAAGCTGGCTTAAGTGCCTGACTCTGCCACATTCCTTAGCTTCCTGAGGGTCTTTCTTCATGGTTGAGGTACAGGAAGGAGCCATTTTTATTGCCACAACTCTTCAGAGTTTCTAGGTACATGTCACCACCAAGAGGCATGCTGGCAACTGTTCATAAATATCTTTTAACTGTTTGGTGCCAAGGCCTTTTTTATTTTTTTCATTTTCTTTATTATTATTAAAAATTTTTCACCTCTTTCCCTCCTCCGGCTATCCTCCCCCCCCATTCATCTTCCTCCTCCCTTTCCAGTCCAAAGAGCAGTCAGGGTTCCCTGCCCTGTGGGA
>LOEQ01007789.1:18792-30562 GCA_001685075.1 Bramus lutescens | reverse complement strand
TTTCAGGAACTAGCTGAAGATAAAGTTAGATTATAATCTTGAGAATAATCTTGAAAAACAGGGAGTTAACCCCTTGTGATTATCACTGGTATTTTTGGAATTTTTCAATGATCACTGGTATTTTCAGAATTCCAATGATGCCCTCCCTATCCCCTTTGGATTACTGGGTTGTGGTTTCTTCCCTTAAATACCATTCTCCCAGCTACTCAGGGTCAAACTCATCCCCTGAGTGGGATATGAGTCTCGGCTCCAGTGCTGGTTCCTGTCAATAAACCTCTTGTGATTGCAGCAAGGACGGTCTCTCGTGAATTCCTGGGGGGGTTGTGTTATCCAGAGACTTGAGTGAGAGTCTCCCCACACCAGGGGTCTTTTATTATCTCTTGTAGTTTGGCCATATTGCCCTCCCTGCCTTCATCTTTCCCACTTTCCCTCCCTCTTGAGTCCCTTTCTTTTTTGAGACTTTGGGTGGCTATGTGTGCAATTGTGATTTCATATATCTCTATAAATTCTAGAATCCATGTATGAGAGAATGTGCGTGGTATTTGTTTCTGAGTCTGACTTATCTGACCTTTCAAATCCAGTCTTCAGAGAAAGACACCAGGCTCACAGCTCTCTCATAGCCTTTGCTGGGAAGTGAGCTTCCTGTCTGTGAGTTTTCTTGAGGGTTCTGATGACCTCAAGATGTACCCAGTCCCCAGCTGCCCAAGTCCCCAGTAAGGTAAGCTTCCTTTCCAGCACTGCTGAAGGAAATCTGCTGCCAGTTTTGTTGAGCATCCCCACTTCTCCTGCCGAGGGTTCCAACCTGACCATTTGCTCATTCAGGCTTGGCTCCTTCAGCACTAGTTCATAGGCTGCTCAATGGCCTGCCTTCGTTTCTTATTTTGAGGACTCAGATCCATGCTTTAAAGGAAGCCAGGGCTGGGTAGTGGGTGAGAGATACTTAGTAAAATGAATTTCCCGATTTGCTCCCGTTGGCTGGTAGTCCTGAGGTTGAGCTGAAATCCCATGTACTGTGTCTATCAGAGTACTGAACAGGAGAAGTCCTCTGCAAAGGCATTTCCTCTTTCGAGCTCATTACAATGACAGACCCCCGGAGTTGGGAGACTCTCAGTCAAGCCTTGGGATAACACGACCCCCCAAGAACGCACGAGAGACTGTCCTTGCTGTAATCACACGAGGTTTATCGACAGGAACCAGCACGCTGGGGCTGAGACTCACATCCCACACAGATATGAGTAGAGGAGTTCGACCCTGAGTAGTTGGGAGAAGGGGTATTTAAGGGAAGAAACCACAACCAAAAGGGGGTAGGGAGGGCGTCATTGGCAGATTCCGAAAATACCAGTGATAATCAATCACAAAGGGGTAACTCCCTGGTTCTCAAGATTGTTCCCAAGATTATAATCTGACTTTGTGGTCAGCCAGTTCCTGGAACAAAGTCACTGAACTGGCTAACCTAGATTTTTGACTCTACTCTTCCTGCTAAGGGGTCTGGATTTATCCTGGTCTTTCAACATGATATGCTGGATGTCCTGAAATACAGCACCAGCCCTGGCCTCAGCACACCTTCCCTGGAGGGAGTTGGGGTGGCGTGCATGTAAAGGGTTCCTTAAAGAATAGCAACAAACTTATTGGCCTTCTGGACAAACTGGAAAGAGAGGACAATGAACAGCTGCAGTGAACAGACAGATTTTCATGCAGTACTTTACACATTAAATATTAAAAGGTACCACTTGTATTTGTAGACACACAGTAAGTGTAGGGATGCATTGCTGAGCAACACAATTAAATCAGTAATTAAGTGAACTTGAAATGTTTTTCAAAGGATTTGTAAACCAGTTGAGTAGTCCTGCCATTCATCTCGGGGAGTAATGAGAAGAAAAGTTAATTTATTCTGTGTGAACCCAGCCCCAGCTTCTGATGGAGTGCTCTTCGAGCTAATTGGGCTCTTAAATGAATGATAGGGGCTGGGTACCACACAAGACCGTTGCATGCTGCATTCCAGTGGCCAGCTTCCCACCCTTTGTTTGGGGACCTGATAATTGAAGCTTGCCCTTGATCTTTCTTATAAACATGATTACATAGGCCCACCAGCTTGGTGTGAGAGAGTCTCCAATCCCCCCCCCCATTTTATTCATATCCATTCACAGAAGTCATATTAGAGTATCCCAGGCCAGAGCAAGGGACTGGGAACGGAAGGGGACAACAACAGTCCTGTTGTCGAATATCTATATAACCAGGCAAGGTTGTTCATGTTGCATTTGTTAACTATGTAAAGATGTTTTGTATTTGTGTTAACTAAATAAAATTAACCTGGGCTTAAGAGAGGCAGGGTTCGGAACTGGTTGACAGGAAGTAACAGGGTGGAGTTTAGGGTGTTTTTTTTTTTCAGTTGGGGTAGTGTGGAAGGGAGTGGCTTCTAGAACACCAACAAAGAGAGAAAGTTAGCCAGTTGTATTCTAACTCCCTGAGCTCACAGATTTTCACCCTAGCCTTCGAATCTTGAGTTTTAGGGCAACTAAAGAGATTTATTTAGAACTACCTTTAGCCACAGCACTAGAGCTATTGTCTAAGGGAGCAGAATTCTCCCCAGGCTACAGCCTTAGTGGTTGGGGGTCTGCTGGTAGTTTGAATCACAGCCAGCATAATGAAGGTAAAACAACATTTTGGTACCCAATGTAGGGCTTGAACTCGTGACCCTAGTATTTAGAGTCCTGTGCTCTGCCTGTTACACCGAATGGGACAACAGCAGTCCTTTTGTTCTCCCACATCCTATGAAAGCAGGCCTGTTTTAAAAACTCTGGGGTCATGGTTGCCTTATCAGGACTTCAGAGGAGGAAAGACAACCTACAGTTAAAGGCATTGAACTATTGCTTTATCCACCCTAGTATGGACAATGGTACTTTAAGGAGGCCATGGTTATGATCAAAATAGAGGTAACCACAGTGACACAACCAGAATCCTATGTTAGCCTGATAACCAGTCAACCATCTATCAAATTCATGACACTTGACCCGTCAGCAGCCAGGTCAGCAGTCAGCATGACTGGTAAGGATCTTGAACTTACTAATGGTGTTCTAGAAATGACCTGCATCATCTTATGCAACTTTGAACTTCCTAGCCATCAGCTGGAGACCATTCAATTATTCTGGTCATATGTTTTTCCTGTGGGAATATTTCATTGGTTTGGAATAAAATAAGAAGCTCATAATGGATATATGACAAAACTACCATTCTGGGGACATTACCAGGCTCAGCACATTTTAAAGCTCATTCTCCACCACCCTTAGAATACAGAACACCTGCAGGAAATACTTGCTCTCCTGAATACAGATTACTAGAGCCCCATTGCCCATCTCTGTGAGCCACAATATGAATTATTTAAATGAAATTCTCTTGAATGACATCAGCAGTGCTTAAGCTTGTTCATGGTATAAACTGATAAGCATCCAGGAGTCAAATGAATTTGGGGTTTCAGACCCTACTGGTTGGCCGGTTGTGCACACTGGAGTGCTGGCTGATGGGCAATGTTATCTCCTCATCCCCCTTTCTAGCACCAGCAACTAAAACATGGAAGTTGTTTTTCAAGTTATAAGTACATCTGGCATCCTCAGGGATGGCCACTTCTTCCTTCCCGTCAACCATTTCTTCTCTAAGGGGTATCTCCTCCTTCATCTCTTTGCCACCTTTGAACTTAGGTGTTAAGAGTGGAGGCTTCATTCTAGTTCTGTCATCCATTAACACTTGGAAGACTTATTTTGACCTCAATTTCCTCTCGTGTCAAATAAGCTTTGGCGGATCGTCTGCAAAGGTGGCTTCCTGTAATCATCCTTTGCTGGGCGTGTATTATCATTGCCCCACCACCTTGAACCTGCCCTCCCAACTGGTTGCCTTTATCTAGGAGGATTCATCTGTGTAAGGAGGCTGACTCAGATTCAACTTCGGCCTTGAGAGAGTTTTCAGTATCTGCTTTACTCTCTGGGAACCATACTACGCTGTGCAGAGGGACCCGGTAAAGGGAGGGGCCAAGCAGAGGTGGGGCATGTAGACAGAGGGGCTCCATGGGGAAGTGGACCCATATAGAGGAAGCAGTTGTGTGTAAAAAAGGGGGTAGACATGTGACAGTCAGTGGAAAGTTTAGACAGATGAGTGAGGTCTTAGATCTGCCAACCAATGATGCCCAGCCATTCTCTAGCCTGACATTTTCTGATATAAAATGTCCTCTCTGAGTTCAATCCCAGTTCCTGACATACAGGATCTCAATTATTGGAAGTTAGTGTTATGTTTGTCAAATATTAAGATTTTTGAAGAAAAAAAACAGAGGAAATGCTAAGCATGCGAGCTTATCTAAACATCTCAGTAACTAAATAGTAGGAACTGTGCTTTGGTGTAACTAGGGCTTTAAGCCAGTGCTACTTTACTCTGTCTGGGGCTTTGTATGTGCAACCTCTGTACAGTACAGAAGGAAATGAAAGAGGTGAGAGGCACATTAAGATGATGATAAATAAATCTTGCATTATGAGGGTCAATTTGCAGTGCCCCTGGTTATGGACCAGCTAGCGATCCCCTTTTCCAATAAGAAATCTGATTAGGGGCTCAAGTACGTCCCCCTGAAAATGCTGCATCAGGATTGTTAAGGAGCCAACACACTTTCCAATGCGGAATACCTACTCTGTTTTGCTAATGGTGCCTTTGCGGGTAGACAAACGTTCAGAAACACCAGCGGTAGTGATGGAGTCACTAGGCAGAGAGTGCCCTTGGAGACTCCTGACTTTCCAGTCTCCTTGAAGAAAGCCAGGGCTGTTCTCTCTCGCCTACAGGTTAGGCGTCCTGAACTGAATGGGGGCTGCAGTGCACCGGGGGCAACATACACAGCTGCACAGCAGCTGCATAGGCTCAGGAAGGTGTTCGGACTCCTGGCTCCACAGCAGGTGCATAGCTGACTCACCGAGATCAGAGGAACCACCTGATAAATGTGCACCAACAAGTCTGTTTTGACAGCTTCTCCACACAACTGAGGCAGCTAGGAAAATTCAAGGGAAGAAACGAGCTTTTCTTCAGCATACGTGACCAATGAGCATCACCTGAGAGGGGACTGGGGGCCTCTCCCTGGAGAAGCTCCTATCTGCTTGTGGTAGCTAGATGCCCATGTCTTTTTCTTTTCTCTGCCCTTGTGACCATTCTGCTTGCTATATTTAAGAAACGTCGTTAGCAACACTGTAGTGTAGAAATAATTACCGCACTGTCAGCGATTTTTATAATCAAGGTTTAATGCTTTATTCAATACCAGAGGAGGTCATTCCTAAGACTTCGTCTCCTCAGATTTGAATTTCATTATCTTGTAAAATCCATACCATTAAGCTTGTATTTTATTTCCATTTCTTAGGAAAAGCAGTAATCCACTTTTACTTCCCCACCCCCAAAATGTTTAGATTTCTTTTTAAATTGGCTGATGTTCAATTCTAGTTCCCCAGAAAACATTCAGGCACAAAATGAAAACCAGCTGTGTCCATCTTTACATGCATTAGAAAACCTGCCATGAGTTACCTTCCTCTACAGCAGAGTTTACAGAAGTTAACTTCTTTTCTGTGCTTCTTGGCCTGAAATAGCTCATCCTCTCTAAATATCTGCCAGTATTCAAATTCTTGTTAAGAGAGAGTAGTTAAAAGCAGCCAGCTTACCAATCAAACTGATGTTTACTTTTTTTCTGGGAAAATATTATCTAAAATCCCTTTATTCCTCTTTTAATCGGTGCAGCCCGAAGGCAAATACAGGACCCAAATTCAAAGCAGCTTTCAGGGAAGATTCAGTTAGTTGTTAGTTGCCAGAGGGATAGATTTGCCTGCCTCAGTTTAGGAGATGTAATCCACAGAGAAAGAGGGGACAGCCCCCCATCTGTGAGCCAGCTGTCAGTGAGTGTTCAATGAAGCGCTTTGGATAAATGTTCAGGAGCATCCTAATTGCTTCCCTTAGAAGCTGAGTCAAGTCTGTATGATGCCGAATGCTGTTGGGAGACAAACCATAGAGCAAAGAACAAAAGGCAAGCCGGAAAATGAAAGCACCCCAAACTCTCCAAACACATTTTCTTCAAACTTCAAGCTCCCTTGGAATTTATCACCAGAACCTTTGCAAACAATATGTTGCATGAATCTCATTATTTGTCAATGTAGCTTTTTAAATTAGTGCTTTTTGTGGCCATACAAATGAGAATGCGTATTTTTATCTTTCAATTAACTGTGTCATGATTTTAGACAGCCAGTTTTGCGAGTGAACTTTCTTGAACTGGGAAAAGATACCCAACAAAGCCAACAATAAGAAAATGGGTTGGTTAATCTTGGTTGTCAACTTGACCACATCTGGAATCATCTAAAACCCAAACAGCAGGACACACCTTGACTGGGTTATCTGAGGTCTGAAGACCCACCTGAAACCTAGGTCCTGCTTTCCGGTGGCAGCCTACCTATAAGAACACGGAAGAAGAAAGCTGTAGCTTTTTGCCCGCTTGTCCTCACTCTTCATGTTGAGTTCATCGATCCTGCTGCTCACAGTTTTGAGAATCAACTTCTTCAGGATTCCAGTGTGTTCTGAACACCAGCTGAGACATCTGGCCTCAGGGATTGAACAACTCCTGGATTCCTGGCCTTTCTATCAGGAGATAGCCACTGTTGGGCTAACTATTCAGCAGCCTGTAAGCCACACTAATAACTTAGGTTTTTAATGTATATAGGTTTGTTCTGTCAGCCCTGTTCTTCTAGAGAACCCTGACTTGTATAGAAGAATTGAATAAATTCATTACTACAAATAAAATGAAAAGATTAATTAATAACAAAATGGTTTATTTTGGCTCTCAGTTTGAGGATGCAGTCTTCCATGGCATAGAAGGCATAACAAGAGAGTGCTTGGGCTTAAAGGCAGGAGCATGAGGAAGTAGAGAGAGGAATCCTGGTGACTATTTTACCTTCCTCTTTTTCTCATTTTCCACTCAGTCGGGACATAGCCCATTGGCTGGTGCCACCCACATTGAGGGTTGGCCTCCTCACACACTTGTAGGACACCCCCTGGAAAAGTTCATTGCTTTAATTAAAGCTTATCTGATACAAGACACAGACCTACAAATTGCAGCATCTTGAGATGTCAGCAAGCCAGATTAAAGCACTGAAAGGAAGTGGGTATTTCTGGACTGAGGAAAAGGAAAAGCAGAATCACAAATGTCCTTACCTTATGACTCTCTTTGACACACAGCTATTTATTTATTTATTTATTGGTTTTTCAAGACAGGGTTTCTATGTAGCTTTGGAATCTGTCCTGGAGCTAGCTCTTGTAGACGAGGCTGGTCTCAAACTCACAAAGATCCGCCTGCCTCTGCCTCCCGAGTGCTGGGATTAAAGGCGTGTGCCACCACTACCCTGCCTATTTCTTTATTTTTATTAGCTTTAATATCACCTATTGGCTTGCTCTCCATTGCAGAGAAAGTTTCCTTTGGAAAAGTCAGTCCTGCAGCCCAATAAACAAAGGGAAAAGATGTCTTTTCTTTGTATAGTCCAGTTACAGAAATTCCAGTGGAGCTTCTGATCATCCTTAGCCTTGCTGCTGTTCTTTGGCTATCCCCCTAGCCACAGGACAGGATACTAATATTAGGATGAGTTGGCCATGTGCTCAGCTCTATGGCAAAAGGAGCTGGAAGAAAAGGAAGGACTATCATAGACGTTGCAGCTGGGAAAATATCCTTAATCAAGTGTCACTTGGCTCATGTCTACTTGGCATTCACCTATTTCCTTGAATGACAATCCCCATACATCATGTTCTTTCTGCCTGCCTCCCTGGAAATTCAGTTTAGTTGAACAAGCATTCATTCAAGCCATCTCTTTCAAGTTATTGGAGAGGGACCCTGGGAAGCTGCAGATAAATAATTCATGTGCCCTGTTCTTGAAGAGCTGTCTGTTGACTGGAAGCCACTTCCATTTGCCTCTGTATTCCAGGACACCCTTGATTTTTTTATCTAGTCACATAGTGGAGGTGTTCTCCATGGGGCTGAACATGTGTTGATTTGCATTTCTCACAGGTATTTTAATCTAGTACTGACCCCTCTTTGTAGTGCTAACACAGGTTATTACATGGGTAATAGCAAATGGGCTTTGTGTTGTGGGTCATTAATAGCTGCTTATGTAAGGCTGAAAAGAATTCCAACTCTGGAGTTATGCTTGTCATTACTGAGAGAGCTACAGCTAATTAGGGAGCCCCACGAGGAAGGCAGAGAGGTGCAAGCACATATTCAACTGATGTGGAATGCCAGGCTCAACATTCAGTGCTTGAAAAGGCTGTCAATTGGCATCATTGTCTGAACGTCTGTGCGTTTATCGATTAGAAGGAACTGCTCTATGGTCATCATTACCAATCAAGTGCAGATGCATGCAGCTTCGTGCCCACTTGTATTAATAAAGCCAGCAACATTCGCGACTTCAGGATGTGTTTGATGACAGCGTAACCCAAAGAGGGAAGTGTTAAGATGTTAGCTCAGGGGAAAATCATTTGCCTAGCAATTGCGAGGCCGTGGGTTCACCCTGCACCCCAGCACCACAGGGAAAGAAAGTGAAATAATAAACCAGCAGAGGCAACAGCCGTCTGGGACTTCATTGAAGAATCAGAGAGTTAGGGCAAGTTCAGAGGATGCTTTACATTTAAAACCGATTTAATGATACTTCATTTCTTGTGTGTGTATGTGTGTGTGTGTGTAGCTCAGGGGACCACTTGTAAAAGTCATGTCTCTCTCTCTACCACGTGTATCCAGGGGATCAGACTCAGGTTATCAGGCCGACACAGGTATCATCTTTCAGCCGCACCCACATTTCTCATTTTTGATTTAGGGAAATGGTGATGTATCATAAAAGAAAATAATACTTGCCTAAAAACATCAGGGTTTTGTTGTTATTGTTTTTCCTCCCCAATTATTCTCTGGATACACTTTGCTGGCTGGGGAAACTTTATGAATCTGTTTTTGTTTTTTCATCAGTATAAATAGTAACTTTTCTTCTTTTGGACTCAGAAGGATTCACTTGAGGAAATGAGAACAAGGAACTGTTAAGCAAGCACTCATGTTCATGTTTAGTTAGAAACACTGGGAGGACAAGAGCTCTTTGTCTCACACATGAGGACTTCCACACGGGTCTTAGGAATTGCCCTGACGTGATAGCTACTTTATGTAAAAACCATCTTGGATTTATTTGCTTAGAGATGTTGAGAACGCTGGGGGGAATTTTCTGGATTCTATTAACTATTCATGGCCATATAAAAGAGTGGAGAAGCCGGATGCAGAGGTGAGAAGAAAATAAAGGGAGCTGCTGAGAACAAGAGAGGGAAATGGAGAGAGAACCATCTCTTCAGAGTTGCTTCCTGGTTCCCAGACACTGAAGAGACAACGTCACATCTTGGAGAAAGTATCTTGCCTTCACAAGAGCAGGATGTTTCTCTCTATGACACAGTTGCCATGGGAACGATGCACTAGCGTGTACCACTTCTTCATCTCTTGCAGGACTCTATTATAAAGGAAGTGTTTGGGATTCCAGGCCATAAACATGGATCTGCAAAATGCTAAGTTATGAGCTAATCTGAAGATCAACTTAGAGCTGGATCTGATGAGCCAGCAGCTTCAGGGCTCCTGTCTGAAAGCAGCAAGGAAGTGGCCACGGGCCCAGCATGGGCGTCCAGAATTAGAGCTAGGTGTTCCTTTCCAGGCACTGTGACCTGCGAAGTAAAGGGAGAAAATGAAAAAGAATGGGAATTCCTTTGGCAATGAGCGCAGCTTACTCACACTCTGCCAGGTCTCCAGGGACTACACCCTTCTTCAGTCTAATAATTGGAAAGTGTCTTTTTCAAGCCTGTAAATCAAAGTCTTCTACAAACCTGTGGATGATAGATATATGCTGATGAAGATAGACAGATAATAGGCAGATAGATAGACAAATGGTAGATAAATAGATAGACAGTAGGCAGATAGATAAATAGATAGACAATAGGCAGACAGATAGATAAATAGACAATAGGCAGATAGATAGATAGATAGATAGATAGATAGATAGATANNNAGATAGATAGATAGATAGATAGATAGATAGATAGATAATAGGCAGATAGATAGATAGACAGACAGACAATAGGCAGATAGATGATAGATAATAGGCAGATAGACAGACAATAGGCAGATAGATAGATAGATTGATTATAGATATAAATCTTCAAATACAGTCTTTGCTTATATTTAAAAATCAGCTATCACATAGTTTAGCTTCTGGGGGCTTCTGTGTTCTTCATTCACAGCTGTGCTTGAACACACAGCAAACACGATTTCAAAAAGGAGCTTAGAACCCAGAGCCTTGTTCATGCTACTTGACTATTTTAGCCATTGCCTATCTCTTCCAGCCGAGTTAGCCTCAGCAGGTAGCGGTCAGTGCTCCTCACAGCCGGCCTGATGTTACTTCCCATTGGATGGAAACTGCAGCACACTCCCTATTTACCAGATTCACTCTACTGGGATCATATTGTGTCAACCTTCTTTCAAAGAGGAAGAAAAAAAAATACCCGCTACATTCTGTTAATTCCTTGTAGAGATTAGCATCTAGCACATTGTATGTGGATCAGATGCTAATAATCCTAATATACTTTTCCTGCTTTAGTTTTATTTTTTTATCACACGTATTTGTGAGACACAGTGCGATAATTCGAGACCCGTAAAGAGTATGAGAAGGTTTACTCAGGCTAATTAGCATTTCCATTGTGTTGAGAATCTTTGTACTCCTGTCTCAAAGCTCTTCATAAAGTATACAGGAAACTGTCGTAAACTGTCGTGTTCAGGGTTGTTGGCACGGGAACGGAGGATGCTGTTTCTCCAAACTTGTGACGACTCAGGAATCCCGAAGGCCTCTGTGATCTACTGTGACTGAGACTGCTGTGCGCATGACCTTCACGGAGTCCTTTCTGCTCCCGGGATAGCAGTGCAATGCACTCATTGCAGCGGGCTTGGTCATGGGCTTGCTCTGGCCGAGACAAGATAGCAGAGTGACATGCGCCATTTGTGATGAAAACCTGAAGAGCTTTCAGATTTCCATTCCCTTCCCTCTTTCATAACTCCTGCCCCACCCCAAACAGTACCTACTCTCTCAGTTGGGGTACCAGAAAGGTGGCAACTTAAAAAGAGCTTCCACTCACCTAATTTAAATCCGAAAATATGCCCCGTGTGGCTGTGGCCTTGGCCTCTGTTTTCAAGTCTGTGTTGGCCTCTTTTCTCAAATAAGAGAATATCACAATTACTCTTTGAAATAGTCAAGAGACTATAACATTTAATGATGACAATAGAGCCGTAGATTCCATTTTATATTTTAAAACATACAGTAAATCTATTCAACAGTCAAAATTGCATTGTGTGCTCAGTTAAGGGAAACAATTGCTTTTCCCACTCCTTGGCTTGAAAGAGGAATTGGCAGTGACAAGCTTGGATGATTCTTCATATAGTGACCCTAGCACATCCTGTTGTCCTCTGTTGTGGGGATGGGGTCCGTTTAAACCCTGGTCAAGCCCTGAGCTTTCCATGCCTTCCTGGCTGAGGGCCCAGGCATATGAATAGAACTAGTCTCCGCACCAGATGGTGGCAGGGCACACCTTTAATCTCAGGATTCAGGAGGCAGAGGGAGGCAGATCTCTGTGAGGCCAGCCTGGTCTACAGTACAAGAGCTAGTTCCAGGACAGGTACCAAAGCTGCACAGAGAAACCATGTCTCAAA
>LOEQ01007789.1:0-12448 GCA_001685075.1 Bramus lutescens | reverse complement strand
CTGTGGAGACCTGGGCATGACTGAAAACAAAGGGCAAGACAAAGGTCACTCTGGTGAGGCAGGATTAGAGTGAAGCCTGACCCCTTAGGTAGGCGGGGCAGCTCAGATGACCAAAAGAAAGCGCCAGGCTGAACGCTCAGGTGCAGCTTTGTCTACGGAGGAGCGATGAAGAAACAATCACCTTGGCTAGGTTGCCTTCCGTGTGAAGACTGACATCGCTCAGAAAGGACTTGAAGATCCATCTGTTGGGAACAGCCTGATGCTTCCCGAAGAAGCCTGAGTCCAGGGCAGCCCAATTCAGCATCAGTTGCATAAAACAGATCTTTCAGCAGGACCCATCTGCTCATTCTAGGAACTGCAGGTAACTCTGTCTGGGCTTGTTCCATGGCTCTTCTGGGGATATGGAAACAGGAATGAAAATCTGACCCGTGGCTACTGATAAAGATGAAATGGCTTGGCAGTTGCATCATAAATTATTGAATTAGTTCTTGAATTTCATGTTAGGAAATACAAGGAGACAGTGAACGCATGAACAATGGCCATCACGAAGAAAAGAACAAAGGGCTTAGTAAAACAAAATGCCATCAACCAGGTTCTGTATGACCAGGCCATTTACTAATACTGAAAAACCAAAAATGTGGAGTTTCTGCCTCAAGCGAAGCACCTCTCCAGGTAGAGAGACTCAACACTCAGTGAGTGGCTGCTTCCATCCAGGGGACTTTTGGGGTTGACATTTTTCACTATTGACCAAAGATGAGACAAATGAATATTTACCCGTTCTCAGAAGATCCTTCTAGTCTATAGCTAAGCCTTGTCTTTGTTCACATTTGGATCCAGAAAAGGACTGATAATGACTCCCTGAGATATTTTCACGAAGGGGTTCAGGGCAACCTTCTGAGGATAAGAAGGGTCGCTACAATCACATGCTAGGCAAACAGCGAGTCCTTTTCTCACAGCTACCATGTTGGTGTCGATCTTAGTTTGCGGACTTCTCAACTATTAATAATTTGACAGTGTCTATGATTGTCACTTATTGTGTGTCAAGTGAAAATGGTTTTTATCATTTCCTGTGATGGCAGAGCTGCCTGCTTGTGTGAGGCTCACAGTTCTTCCTGGAGAGTCATGTTGCAACATGTATATACTTACTGCTAGGCTTAGCCTAAAAAAGCCAGAATTACATGATGGGCTGATATCAGCTGGTGTTCTGGGTGAACAATAAAATATTTAACTTTGGAGCATTTCTCTAGCTGGAGATAAACAAACAGATGGAAATACCTGGGATTTTTTATATAACAGTGACATACGTTGCTATGGACAGACGGGTGAAACTTAGCCACTATCAGGGAGGATGATGAGCTTCATTACCAGCCTCAGCTCCCGGAGGGTACCTGTCTAGGGTAGCTGTCAGCTTTGGTCTTCAGAAGAAGAGAAGGTGAATGGATTGAGTATGGGATAGGCCTGAAAAGAAAGAAATGTGCAAATGCATATTTACATGTTTTGCAGAATTTCTGCCCATGAAAGTAACAGAATCCTGGGATTTTCTCGGTGTGTATGAGTGTGTGTTTGTGTATATGTGCACGGGTGCAGAGGATTAAACCCAAAGCCTTGCACACACTAGCAAAGCGCACTTCATCTGTGACTTCACAGCATCATGTCAGGTAACAGCGTCCTAAAACTTTTAGTTAGGAATATGTTACTTGCACAAACTGAAGCAAAGACGTTTGTTATTTATTGCTTAAAAAGTGACTCTCAAAATGGGAAATTAAAATTTTAAAAAGGTTATGAAAGTCAATAATTTCTGAATTAAAGTCCTGAGTGAGGAAATGTCATTCTGTGTACAGTTAGGGAACAGAAATAAGCATCAGAAAAAGTAAAACATTTACAAAACCATGAAGCAATAAGAAACCCATAAGCTCATCCACTCAAAGCCAGTGTGATGTAGAATGTCCTTCTGTATGCTATGACTATGTGTTTCTCTTATTGGTAGATGAATAAAGCTGTTTCAGCCAATGGCCAGGCAGACTATATCTAGGCAGGAAATCGAAACAAGGATAGGGAGAGCGAGAAGGCAGAGTCAAGGAGATGCCGTGTAGCTGCCTGGGAAACAAGATGCAACACAACAATCCGTGAGCCCACAAGCCTTGTGGTAAAACATAAACTAATAAAAATGGTTTGATTTATAAGAGAGGGCTAGCCAGTAAAAAGTCTAAGCCATTGGTCAAACAACTGTAACTAATATTAAGCCTCAGATTGGTTATTTCATAAGTGGCTGCAGGAACCTGATGGGTGGAGAGAACCCTGACCACTAGGACTGGGGGGACAAAGAAAAGTCTCCATCTACACCAGTATTTCACAGATTTGAGAAAATGAAAACAGCAAGTATTGGTAGCATTGACTTTGTGGGCACTGGGACAAGGTAACAGTAATGAGGGATATTTGGAGCATCAAAGACCCAAGCACTTGGGAACTCCTTGTCTGTTCAGACATATTAGGAGAAGATTCAGTCGGCAGACGTGCCTGAGAATAAGATGGTGATGGAACAGTACAGGGAGAGATGGGGATCTTGAGGGACAAAACAAGAAGTTAATTTAGGATGCTTGGTTTCCAACTCCAGCATCCTCTAAGAAGGAATTATCTCTAAAGGCACAAGTGTATTTCCTCTGACGATCGGTGGGTGTGCAAAATCTCCATTTGCTCCCACAAAATCTGTTTTCCCAGCCAACACTGCAATGTTTTCTTGAATCTCTACCTTACCTGCAACTGATCATCTCTCATAGCAGGAGAAGTTACTTTGGTGTTATTTATTCCACGTAAGTCATTTTGTAAATTGAATTTCATATTACATAATTACAGAACATAGCACTTGGATGCTTTAGACAGGCAAAGATATAAACCTTAACAGCTAAAGCCATTATTAGTGAGACTTGCTTTCAATAATTGTGGAAATGGAAATGGAATTATCATTTTAACAAATTTTATTTCATTTTTTGGTATTTTGAGACAGGGCTTTTCTGTGTAGTACCGGCTATCCTGGAACTCTCTGTAGACCAGGCTGGCCTCGAACTCACAAAGACCAGATTGCCTCTGCCTCCTTAGTGCTGGGATTAGAGGCATGCATAGCCACCACCCAGCCCATTTGGTGAATTTTATTATGTTTCTTTAACACTGAATTCTTTAAGCTAACTTTAGTTATTTGATATGATTCAGAGTAGAAATAAGAAAATGTTCAGCTAAGTTACTAGAGAAAGCTAACAGGAAATCAGCAAAGAAATAGAGACTTGAATAAGCTTGAGTAATAATGGGGCTGCACTGAACCTATGGCCATGGAGTGCACTGCAGAAGTCTGTACAGTATACCTATAAAGGTTTCTCAACTGCTTTTACATCTTGAACATTCAAAAAATTATGATTACTTGACATTCACTATTAAGCTAGAAAGAATTGGGGGAAATTGATATGGATCTTGGTGAAAATCTCATCATGGTTTTCTGACTGTGGAAGAAAGATGAGTGATTAAAAACAAAAACCCAAGCACTAAGCATGGTAGTAAGTAGAACTCTTAGGTAGACTTTAAAACTAAAGATTTATTGTGATGGAAACTTCCTAGTATATCCATACCAGCTCTTTAGAATTTCAGAAACAATATGCTATAGAGTGGATGGCCTAAATATATATTTATATATATTTATTTTGTTTAAGATGCTAAAGTCCAAAATCAATGTCATGCTATTGACAGCTCTACTGAAGACATTCCTTGGCTTGTGGAAACATCATTCCACACAGGCTATCATCCCTGTGGCATGTCAGTTTCTCCAAATCTCTCTCTGAGTGGAAGGACACTAGCCATTGCATTTGGGCCACTCTACTCCAGAATGACCCAATCCTAACTTTATATGCAAAGATGCTGTTTCCAAGCAAGGTTGCCTTCATAGAGACTCAGGGTAAAGACATAAGCACATTGCCTGATGGAAAAAAATCACTCCACAGTATTTGTATTAATTAGAATTTTTTTGCATCATATTTTGTGGTACAAAGGACTAACAGGCAGGTCTTTATCAAGATTCTTTATTATTAATCTTGTCAAAATCTTGGAGTTATGAAGAGAAAATTAGTGTACATATGTAAATAATACAAAAATTAAAGCCTGTTCAACCATTCAAAGTTGCCAATAAATGGCTTTATATTAAAATAATCAAGCAACTCTCTTCATTCTTTTCCTTCAAAATACAATGTTTATTCATAATAAAACAAATGGCTTTAGAATCTAACAGAAAACATTTGTATTGGGCGTCTGAAAATATTGAGGCTGTCAGTAGAGCATGGTGAAAGCAGTTATATGGAAGGGAACTTGCACTTGGAGATCAGTTCACTACAATAAACCGACAGAACAAGGATGGACAGATGTGATGCTGGGGCCTGGGGCTGGGCTCAGTTGAAGCCTTTCCCCAAGTTCTGCAACTCATGGGCTAGTATCTTCTCCTGGCCTTTGAATGGCAGCTGCTCTCACACACCTGAGTTCACTGCACAGCGGTCCAGTCCTTATCCAGGGACAGCCTGAGCTGTGCTGATAGCAGGTAAGCCCTTGGTGTCCTCCACCTTCTGTTGTCGAAACAGCTGGTTGTTACCATGATACATTGTGTTCTCATTGCCTACCGATCTGTGGGCTTTGCCTGCAGATACCACTCAGGCTCCCAAGCGACTCTCAGGATCTGACGTATCCGTCACGTTTTTGTTGCTCTAAAAATGCTACCTACGGGAGCAATTTCAGGGTGGGGGAGTGTCATTTGGCTTACAGTTTGAGAGCAAGGCCATCATGGTGGAGAAGAAAGGGCTGCAGGAGTAGAAGGCAGTTGGTCACAGGGTTAATAATAAGGAAGCAGAGGAATGGTTGCTGCTGCTCAGGGGTTTTTCTCTGTTTTTGTACAGTTGATGGGACACTACTATTCACAGTTAAACTGAGGTTCCCCTCACTTTAAAGTTAGCCTAGTCTAGATATCCCTTACAGACCTGCCCAGAGTGTCCTGTAGATGATTCTAGAACCTGTCAAGTAGACAAACAGTATCAACAATCACCATCAGCCCAAGGCCACAGCTGTATGTTCCTGGGAGTGATAGACATAACTCCTAGCCATACACCAGGAATCCACACTTGGCATAGCTGAGAAGCCCCATTACAGATCATGTGCGAATAGGCAACATCTCAGGTTTGCACCAATCTGGTCTTCGTGTGGAAATACAAATAAGAATTAATGTTTTCTGCTTGACACTCAGCTGATCGAATATGACAGCTTAGTTACGAGATGCAAGAATCAAGAGAATGATAAAAATGTCGGGTATCATCAATATTTTGACTCCAGACCTTCCATTTCTAAGCACACGTACTTTCCTCTTGTGGCACACCAGTCAAATGAATTACTGACACGTCCTTGGTCCAACATATATTCAACAGTCTCTGAAGACCTTGATGAGCAGACGGCCCCTTGAGAAGACAGTTCTCTAGAGTCAAACTGCCATGGAAGAGGATGGATTGCTTTGGTTTTAATTTCCTTCTTTCCTGAAATGTGAAGCTGAGATTGATGTCCTGCAGGGAATCTGTTGTCCAGGGTTGTGCTGAAGGTAACGTTCACACTTCAGCGAGCACTTGCTAAGGCAGCCTACCTTCTCTACCTCCTAAGGACGCTACTCCTTCCATGGAGCCATTTTTGCCTTTCATTTGGCCCTTTTTGAAAACAAATGAGAATATAGTAATCTGTCGTCTGACTATTTAAACTCCCCCTTGAGTTTCCTCAGCACACTAGGAAAGAGTTACCACTACATAAACTACTGGTAGAGATGAATGCATTTTTCATCTAGAAGATAGAATTTCTTAGAAAATTGATTGAAATAATCCAACTTTTCCACCCTCAATGCTTCGCAGAAAGTCCTTTAGTACTGATGCCCTCTCTGTCTCTCTTTCCTCTGTCTTATTCTAAATGGAATAATAGCGTGTCTGCCTTGAAATCAAATGGCTTCTCAGAAGGCCCTTCCATCATCCCCTGCCTTTAGCTCAAGTTCCTACACTTCACCTGCAGAACCTCCTTTCTGGCTTACTCCCCACACGTTTGCTTTCATCCTCCTTTCTATCCTGTACCTGGATGAGCTACCTAAAGCTCAAACTTTACATGTGCTGTATATGGGCTTTATGTACAGTAGGTTGTAGGGAGTGGAAGAAACCCTATGTTAAGTCCTTAGTGAATGTGTATGGTTGGCTTGGGCTTGGCCATGTTGAAGAGACCAAGTCCTTGGACCCATGGGAAATTGGCAAATGTTTCTCCATATGAATCAGGGTCAAGGAAATGGCAAAGATTTTCTTGAGGCCTGAGTATGAGTATTTATGGATTGGTTAGTGTGCATCAAAATTAGGCAGATGTAGCTGCCTCCTCTCAGAGGCTTACAGCCTGAGGCTGCAAGCCTCCTCTCAGAGGCTTACAGCCTGAGGCTGCTCACTTCCAGAGACCTCCTACTTTTGTCTGACCTCCTCATTGTGTGCTACTATACTTAATAAACACACTGAAGTTCTGGGATGCTGGCAGCAGCAGGCACCCTCCTTCAGAGTGGTCACTCCTCCACTGGTCCCAGATTTTTTGTACATGTGTCTGTGTGTCCTTTTTTTCTCCATTCCCTTGCTGTCCTTAGTTGGAGTTGTGTGGGTCAGTGTGAGCAATAAATGGAAAAGGCAGGCCAGTTAGTGGTTTGGGGCCAATAGAGTATCAAGGCAAAAAGGAATAAAGATCCTTACTTTACATCAATTCAGAAGAATTGATGAGTTAAATCAGAAAAATAAAACAATAAGACATTTAGAATATGAATATCTTGACATAAACAAGTTTTTTAAGAGACAAAAAGGATATCAACTATGAAGGTCGACTGATATATTGTTTCATATTAAAATTATTAACTTTGTTCATCACAATAATCTTTTTTATTATAAAAGAACAAGATCTAGTCCAAAAAGAAACTTTTAAGACGCACATCTAATAGAAGACTTGATGCTAGCATATCTAAAAGTTTCTACAAATCAATTAAGCAAAGACAGAAACCTAATGAAAACAAACAAGAGATTTCAACAGTCTTATTATGAAAGACTCTCCACATAGCCAACAGACATATATATTATAGTGAACCCTTTCACTGACTATTAGGAAAATAAAAATTAAATCACAGTCTCAGAACACACACATAAAGGAGAGTAGCAACTGCTGCTGAAAACAGAGCAGAGAGCTTGGATTTCCATTACTTTTGGTATTGTAATTTGAACAGTCTTTTGGACATTTTTTTGGTAGATATTAAGCTAAATTTTTATATGTCATATGATCAAACAATCTCATTTCAGAGATAAAACCCTGATAAGCATGCATAGAATGTATGTGTCTTCACCAAATGACATAAACAATAATTGTGACAGTATAATTTTGGGGATTATTCCAAAGTTTGTAGGACTAAATGGATGCTCTCAATTACTTTTATTGACAAAATGTATACATAACTTATATATACATAATTATAACAAATGTATAAGTCTGTAATTTGTCAGTATCAAGGACCATAGAAGCAGCAAATGGAATGGATGGACTCCTCTTACAAGCAAACATATAAATAAAGACAAAGGTTGAAAAACAGAGGTCAGACAGAGTATACTGCATAGAAAGTTCAGAGCGGGAAATCGTTGTCAGGTGTTTGGCGTCTGGGTAGTAGTTTTACTAGTCAGGTAGCGGATCCTGGAAGAATAGAGACAGGACTTAGAAGACTCACGAGAAGTGTGCTACTTACACTGTGAAGAAGTGGAGGACCTGAGCTACCACTGCAGGGAAAGTGACACCTCACCCCAAGATGACACCCTTGAACCTGGGTGTGGAATGGGGACCTGGGAAGAATGTCAAAAGTCAGAGAGCACGTGATCTCAGTGCCGAAAAATGTAGCTCAGAGCCAGGTGTCAGTCCCTTCCCCAGGAAGTGTTGGTCAGAGGTGTTTTGGAGACTTAGAGATTCAGGGTATAGCCATTGATCTTGTCCACCAAAGTTTGATGGTATAATCCTATTGCTGAAGATACCACTGGATTTGGAAAAATCAAGTTAGCACAAGCTAAGACCCTTCCTCCCTGATAGCGTGCTCTCATAAAGCTGGAAAGTGCAATGCAGGTTGCTGGGTTGGAGGAGAGAACAGTCTAACCCAACTGTGAACCCGTGAACTACAATAAGAACCATCATGGTAAGACAGATGAATAGTGGTATATATGTTATGTGGGTAATCGTTTTTTTAAATTGGATTTAAAGCCTGCTTCACAGGAAGAAATGCATACATGATATTTCAAGTCTGACCATGAAACCATGTTTGGAAAGCTCAGAGGCTTTAGGGGTCAACCTACTATTATTCTGCTGAATAATAATTCATTAATTAATTCATTCATAAATTCATATCTATATGCCCATAGATTAATGAAGCTCTCAAACCTTATCAGATAAGCTTCTTTATGCAATGGGTGGTGGTTCATGCAAAAACTCAGAACATTAAAATGCAGAGAATAAGTGACTGTGGAGGCTCAGCCGCAGATGGGATGTCTATATATGTTTCCTCCCCAAAACCTGGGGACCATGGTCAAAGACATGGTCAAAGACGAAGCCGAGGTACCAGAAGAGCCAGAGGTTGGAGAGGACTAGAGTGAAGCCATGTCCTTCAGACACGATAGGACCACTGCAGTAGGAACTCACAGCATGTGTGTTTCTTTACAAGAGCTACCCTTTCAAAATCCTAGCATGCGGTGGGAAGGAGTTCATGAGGCCATCCACCCCCTCTACCTCCTGTAACTGAGGAGCTAAGGGCAGCTGGTGGCTTCTGGGGAAGAGAGCACCCATTTTCTAAGGGCGTGACTCTTGGTAAGTCGACCACCCTCCAGTGAGTGATCACCCACCCACAAGTGTATGGATAGGACAAATTTGAGTGCATGAGTTATTATTTGTAAGGAAGAGAAAAGACATGATGTGTGGGGGTACAGAGGAAGTGGTGAAACTTGAAGGAGGAAACAGGAAGAGTTGGGGTGGATCTGATCAAAATACAGTGTATGAAATTAACAAAAAATTAGTAAAAATATTTATTACCAAAATCAGACGGTGATCCTGATAATTTTGTTGGAACAACAACAACAAAAAGAACATTGGGGGGGGATCTTTGAAATCAGATTTTCTAAATCTAATTCCTCTAGAATTTTAGGAAATTTCCATTTTATTCTCTAAAAGGCAAATGAGATAAGGTGGTTTTGGACATGAATGACCAGCCACTTACATTGCTTCCCATAAATCTTTTTTAAGAGATTTGTTTATTTTATCTTAGGTGTATGACTGCTTGTCTGTAAGCTCCATGTGTGGGCAGACACTTGTGGAGACCAAAAGAGGGCCTTGGATCCTGAGAGCTGCTGTTACAGATGGTTGTGAGACTCCTGACGTGGATTCTGGGAACAGAACTTGGATCCTCTGCAAGAGCAGCAAGTGCTTGTAACTGCTGAGCCATCTCTGCAGCTGCAGCTCTTAGTTCTAGTGTTTTCTAGCTACATGACAATGCCCGTACATATTCTTGTTCCTTCCCAGGGATACCGCCTCTTGATTCTCACCGAAGGACCCCTGTCACCCATCCTCACATTAGCCCTAAAACCCAGTCCCCAGGGTTTGTCGTAATGTGCATCCTTGCTTTTAGGGCTTTACTGTCGTTCCTGCTATAAAGACCAAGAGGATCTGATGATATCATTCCCATTACATTTATTCAAGAGCTGAATTTTTCATATTAAATTTTGAAGTATCAGCCTGGCCGCAAAACCAGAGAGAAAACACAGTCACACGCAGTCCCAGACGGAAGCCCGAGTTCTCTGCAGAACCAGGCAGATTCCAAAGCTGGCTAAAAGGAAGACAGTCAAGAATCAGAAGAAAGCATATGCACGGAGATGTCTATTTCAACACACCCTCGAAGGCAAAACAAAAGGAGACGGAAGAGGAGCGAATCATCTAATACTTAAAATGTAAACAACTGATTAACTATGTGTGCCGTATGCTATACACCACTTAAAATATGTATAATACAAGCTACTAGATTTGTAAAAGTATATGTTAAAGAGCTAAGTGGTAATATACTCAGATTAGTATTAGTAAATTAGAGTCTGTTAAGATGAACTCGACTCTGTGAAAAATAAAGCAGAAACAAAAAGTGTAGGAAAAGAAATATGAACTAACTATGGCTGCAGACAAATTGTTTTGATTTTCCTCTTTGTGAGATTCTTTTTTTGCTCACATCCTAGAAGCACCCTGTGTTTCTTTTCTGTAGGGGAAAGTAATCAGATGTTTCATGTGAAACTGGAATATTAATAATAACAGAGAGGAATGAGAATGCTACTGTCTGTAGTGAGACTGGGTCTCTTCCCAAATCCTCATTTAAATGACCCCTACTTTTAAAGGGATTCAGAATTCAGAAAACAAAGTAAATATTGTTCTTCCTTTGATTTTGGTTTCAGGCAAGGACCTATGTGTTCCCTGAATTCACCATACAAGAACTCATACATATATGTATATGGTATTTTTTCATGCTGGGAACCATGGTGATTCAAAGACAAGTTACCCAACCTCTGATGGTATTAATTTAAAATATTCCTTCTAAAATCAAGTTGGATGGGCACTCTGACCAACCTATAAACACTAGAGCTTGTGTTGTAAGACAGTCAGTAAAGATCCACAATCCTTTTCTTCAGTGAAGCTAGGCTGGCTGTCTTCGGGAAGTCCTCATCAGAGAGTGATGTGGGAAATCATTCTGCCAAAAGTTTTGGGGTGCCAGCCATAAGGCATGGCTTCTGTGTGCAGATGTGATCTCTTATAACAAAGAAGAGGGGGCTCACTTGCTGTCTTGTATGGTGGTCAGAAATGGAATCACTGCATCCATTGACCCCAGGACAGAATGGAAGACCACGGTGGCTCTCTGCCTCACTGTAATTCATAAGTGTTCGCTAATAAATCTTTGTTACCCTTTTATCTGGGCTCTTGTGGATTCACTTAACGTCACCTACAAGAAAGCAGACCCAACAGCTTGCAATTGTTCATCAGCTCACCGCCACGCATAAGTACTGCTCACCATCAATTCTGCACAGCATCCACAGTTTTGACTCCACTTAGTGATGACTGACATGACAGGCAGGACCAGGACTCCTGACAAGGGCGAACTCTAGTTCTTCAATACCTTCGCCTCTGTTCTAAACAACCAAAGTGCTTGCATGGCTCACCAGCTCTGACATTCAGCACAAGGTGTGTGTGTGTGTGTGTGTGTGTGTGTGTGTGTGTGTGTGAGTGTGTGTGTGTGTGTCAGAGTGATGAATAACAAAGAGGAAAATAGCCTTAGATTGATTCAGAGCTTCTATTAGAGAAGAGAAGTAATTATCAGAAAAAAATAAACTGTAAATGAAGAGAAATCTTGAGGGCAGGAAACGTTTTAGACCAAGGATCTGAAGTTAATGGGGAAAACATTCCTTTCCATGTTGTATTATTTCCTAAAATTCACGAATGTCTATTTAACAATGATGAGTTATCATTTAGTTGTGAAATGTATCTTTTTTAAGACTGTATTTGCTGCCCTTGTCAAACAGCCACTTATATAAATAATTAGCTATTGTGCTGCCAAGTTATTGAACAAGAAAAGCCATTTTACTGCCAACAGATTAAACACTGGACCGTCCCTGGACCTGTTGCTGTTAGAAGACTTCGGGTGACTGGCAAAGCCTAGAATGTTCTGGTGACAATTGGTTTGCTCTTAGTAATTAGAAACCACGAGAGAAAAGCGATGCCTAATAAACATTCATGCAGTCTGCTTGGGCATCCCCCTCTTGTGTCCAGTGTTAGCACCGCAGCCCTGCGGGATCGGCCACTTTACAGAGGCTGAAGTGGAAACACAAGGAGTGACAACAGGGTGCTCGAAATGACGCAGCTGCGAACTGGTATGAGCAGAACCTCCACAGATGCGGGGCACTTCAGAGGCCAGGAACCTTCCATCTTGCACTGTAGAATGCCTATGGCATGCTTAAGATGTCCTAGCATCTTCACCATGATGGACAGTTTTTCTTTCTTCTACCAATCCAGTGTTCAGAGACCTGCATAGAACAGGTTGTCTTAGGTTACATCTGAACAGTAGCAAAGAAAGATTTGTTAGTTTGGCACCTGAAACTCACAAGTTACTATATATCTGTGTGTGTAATTTTTTTTTGTTAACTTCACACTTTCCCACCTCTTTCAAAATTAGGGAAAGAAAATAACAGAAAAGACATCATGACATAGTCATATTTTCTTTTTGTGTGTGTGGTTTTTTGAGACAGGGTTTCTCTGTAGCTTTAGAGCCTATCTGGAACTAGCTCTTGTAGACCAGGCTGGCCTCGAACTCACAGAGATC
>LOEQ01007788.1:44994-57598 GCA_001685075.1 Bramus lutescens | reverse complement strand
CTAGGCCTGGATGAAGCAGGGAGGGCCTTGGACTTCCCACAGAGCAGGGTTCCTTGCACTCTCTTAACGGGGGGAGGGAGGAAGGTGAGTGGGGGAGTAGGAGGGGAATGGGAGGAGGGGAAGAAATGTAAATTTTTGAATGGAAAAAAAGCTATCAGTGTGGTGGGTGAATTGATACCTTTAATCAGGTTGAGATGCAATTTCCTGAATTGAGCATGTAACATTAAGTTAGTAATACTTTTATCTTTTGCAGACACACATTTCTTTTTCATACTCACTTTTCTTTGAGCCCTGAACTCCTAGTATAGAAACAAGTCTTTCAAAGAATGCTGAGAGCAGAAGCAAGATTTATTCTCTGCAGGTTAGAGGCAACCTGGAAAGATCCCCTCATTGTATGGCTGAGGCCCTGCAAGTTAAGTGAGTTAGGACTCTAAAGAGAAGACATTTTCCGCTCATTATTTCTCTCAGAACAGATGTTGTGTGCCCTTGTTGACATCCAATTTTAACTCTCTTCCTTCATTGGCATTCTGAAGAGCATTTAAAAATTCTCTGGAGAAAACAAAGAGGATCTGCAGGTGTTCCACCATCTCCTCGTGGAAACTTCCTGTCTTCCAAGGAATGACATTAAGGCCTTGAATCAGCCTTGTAATCAGGAGCAGAGAATTTCACAGATGTAAAAAAATTCATTAATAAAAAGAAAAAGAAGCATTGTTCAACACGGGCACTAGGTGTTTGTGCCCTGTTTCTTCCGGACAATTCCTTCCGTGCACCCCCAACTCTATCCCTCTCAAATGCAAGGCTTCTTTTAATTTAATATATATTAAATTTAATATTATTTGATATTAAATTACATATATATATACATAGTATGCTTAATTTGATTAGTGTTATTTGCATGCATATGATTTCAGGTCTGACGACTTGGTGTAGGTGACCAATTAGGGGTCGTATCCTAGGAAGACTGTTTATCCTGTTCTTAGTATTCCTGTATTGCCTATAGCTCTTTGTCTAGAGTTAGGACCCTGTGAGATCTCCCCCTTCCATGCTAGCATATCTATTGGTGTCGCTTTTGATCAGAAGCCGTATTGTTAAGGTGTCATGGGGGAAGCTCCAGTTCGTTTCTAGGAGACACATTCTCACACATATTTCTAGGTCCTTTGGCTATACAGTCTTTTTGCCTCTGTTCTGAAGAGTTCCCTGAGCCTTTGGCATAGGTATTGTGTGTGTGTGTGTGTGTGTGTGTGTGTGTGTGTATGGGAAGCTGTTCTCTGCATTTGGACCGGTTATAGTTTTCTGTAATGGTCTTCATCTGTTGTAAAGAAGTTTCTTTCATGAGAAGTAAGAACTACACTTCTCATGGAGCATAAGGATGTTTTGAACGCAGTTAGGAATTATGGTGGTTTATTAAGTGGCAGTCGTAGGTCCTCTTTTTAAGAGTCATGACCTCATTAGATGGTTAGGTTTTCAGTACTCCTGTCTAGTGGTGTTAAGTCCAGTTAGACAGTTGTTGATTATGCCCAAGATATGAGTGCTACTCTTGAACTCTTAAGGCTTTTGCACCATGCTGATAATTGTTGTGGTTCATAGCCGTCACTTCTGGGTAGGAAGTGTTGGTTGTTCCCTCCCTTGGCAGCCTCTATAGCAGATTCATGTACTATGAAAGTTAGTCTTCAGGGAAGAGTCTTTCAATTCAGATATAGCTGGAATTGTCTGAGTCCTGTGTCCTAAGTGCATGGTATCATTAGCCATGGGGACTTACTTTCAATTTCTAAGAGGTAACCAAAAACAAGAACAATAATCTATATTGTTTGAGGGATATCTTGGATTCCTCTCATCAACTTGAAAGGGAGTTTCTTGTGACTGATATTTAGGAATTTGTTAGACAATCTATGACTCTTAGGTGCATTATTGTCTAGCCAAGTGGGGTAACAGCATTTAAACTAAATATGTGTATATACACACATAATCTTTCATGTACTATATGCAAATTTAGATGAATAAATAATAACAGGATTCCTATGACTTGTTCAAACATATTGTCATTTTATCCTCTCCCTCCCTCTTCTTCTGTATTGACCTGCCATCTCCTAACCTTAACTGGTGAAAAATTATAATGTTAACTAATTAGGAAAAATGATAATAATGGTACAATAAAGAATTTTTCTCTACAATCTGTTCCTCTGAAGCCAGAAGTTTATCACTTTTTCTAAACTATTGTTAACAATAATTTTACCAAATATTTGGGAAAATATAATCTGAATCTTTTTTCTACCCTTCAATTACAGTTACTCTGTCTTTATGTCATTTTAACGTAAGACTAATATAGTACTTATGTATTAGTATATACCTTTTGCAATAATTTCAGTGTGGCCAGTTTTGCTGAGGCAGAATTTCTGAAGCACAGATGATTTCAACATCTAAATGATTATTTATGATTTATGTGTCTATGAGTGGTCTACTAAGCATTTGTTCCTGTCTATCATTCTGGGTCCTAGGTAAAAGGACCACTTTTGAAGACATGTCATGAGAAAGCTGGATAAGCTGGATTGCTGGGAAACATCTGAGATACCTCACATGCATCTCACTACATTACAGCTGCTCCTCTCCTTCAAGCAAACATGCTATCAGTGGAGCTGACAATATACAATGCCTGTAAGGGAAGGATGGGAACAATAAGTAAGTTATGCTCTCGCTTCCTGGGCAACGGTAGATGCTGATCTTGTGATTGTTTTCTCTCGATACACTTTTGATATGGGAAGCGCTCTTTCCGCAGCGGCTTCATTGATGTTCACTTAAGCAGCCTACCTTGTCATCTGAGCCTCTTATGCACTCCGTCCTGCTCTTGGTTTGCCATCAACTCTATTTTCCTTCTTCTACCTTCTCTGCCCATTCTTTATTATTACTTGTGTATCCATGGGCTGTTTAAGCACAGCTCCCTAGGGGAGTATTACATAAAACCCTTCAGGATACTGAGAAGGAAAGACAAATGTATTTTCCTCTATTGGCCTTGACTAACATAAACTTGTTTAGTTCTTTTTTTTTTTTCACAGCACAGGAACAACTTTCAATATCATTTTTTGTTACACAGACAAGAAAACTTCGGGACAAGTTTAATCAACAATGACCCAGTAATCATATTGGCCAGGATTGTAGTTCTTTGCTGGTAGGCAAAACTACATCTATGCTTGCATCGTCTGACATTTTGTCCAGACAACTTGGCCTCCAGTGGACACTCACGCAATCTAGGTCTCATATTTATTTCCATCATCTAGCAACTTGTCATGTCTTCTGATACCTGTCACTTGCCATCAACATGATCCCTAACTCAAAGTCTTTGAAAGCTGTGGTACCGGGTTTCATATCCTTACATTCATCACGTAGACAACCAATTTAAACTCTAGAGCTTCAAAACGCTCCTATCACCTCATCCCCTCTGCTCTACTTTGAGATGTCATTCTAATCCAGGCTCACCATGAAATACTGCAATTCCCTGAAGCTAATGCTCAGACCTCGAAACCTCCAATCTTCTAGTTTTTCGCACTTCTATTGCAACAGTCATTCCCCCTACATAATCAAGATTTATTGCTCCTTGCCTGCTTCCGTCCTCCTTAAGAAAGTCTGCCATGCCTTCACTCCTCTCCTACATGCACAGTAGTTTATATCTAATTGTTCTAGCATTACTATAACAGTGTCATCGTTGGTAGTCAAGTGTGCTCATTTGGTAAGTAATCTGCACTCCTTTCTAAATATATTGCTTGCTTATAACATTTATGCATCAAGCCCTCTCCTATCATTTAATACTATCAGTGATAATTTTTACATTAATTGGACTCTATCCACAGGCTCCTCTTAGGTGCTGCCAGAGTTTCAGGACTATGGAGTTACACCTCTACACACTTACAGTATTCTTCTCTGAACTGACTCTTCAGGGCTGCCTGGTGCACCTTTTATTTATGTGTGGCTATTTTATAACTTTCACTGTGGCTTTTCTCCCTTCTCACCATTACCCCTCAAGCTGCTTGAGACTTCCATCTTTCCCTGTTCACAACATTTGCCTCTTATTTTGTGAAGAGTATTGAATCTACCAGGGGAAAATCTTATCAACTTTCTTCCCTCACACTTATCTGCATCTGTACCTGTCTTTTGGCAATTTACTTTAGTCTCAGTGGAAATCACACATCCTCTCCTATCAAAAAAAAAAAACCAAAACATTACTCCACTGTTCTTCCAATGCCAACTCCTTCAACACCTTGCTGGATAAATTGTACTCTCTGCATGCAATATTTCTGTATCTGTTTTTTTTCCTCTGCTGACACTTTCCCTTTAGTATGTAAATATGCTCAAGAATTTTCAGTATTAAAAATCCTTCTCAACACAAGTTCTCTTGTAGCTAGCTTCCTCCAACTTTAAATTCAATGCTTTAAATTATTTTTCACCTTGTTTCCATTGTGACTTTTATTTTCTTGTCTCTTGTTCTCATTGCAAATTAATGAATATCCTCAGTTCTCCAAAGACTGAAAAATGGTCTTGACATGTCTTAACAGTTCTTTGTATGGCCTTTGGTACTGATGACCACTATCTTCAATACTGTTTCTTGGCTTCTGTTATGTTTCCAGTTAGTTTCTCTCTTATTCTTGTTTCTATTAGTGAGATAAATACCATGACCAAAATCCACTTAATGAAAAATGTTTAATTGGTTTACATATCCTAGGTCACAGTCCATAGAGGGAAGCCACAAAAGGGACTCACGGCAGATATCTGGAGACAGGAACTGAAGCAGAAGCCATGGAATTATTATTGGCTTGCTCCCTAAAACTAGCTCAGTTTGCTTTCATATTATGCCCAGGATCACTTGCCAGCCAAGAAAGAATGCCTCCCACAGTGAGCTGTACCCTCCCACCTCTATTGCTAATTAGGATAATGGCCACCAAAACGGCCTCCAGGCCATTCTAAAAGAGACAATTTCTCAGTGGAGATTTCCTCTTCCCTGATATGTCTAGGATTATGTCAAGTTGACAAAAACCACCTAGTAGAGCCCCATTGTGTATTTATTCTTGGTTCTTCAGCCAGAGGTCTGCCTTTGCTTTTCATGCCCATCATTTAATGTGTAAAATCTGTTCTCATAGGTAGGAACTAAAATTTCTTCATAATTTATTCCCTGAGTTAGTGACTATTTCTATTATTGCCTTATGAATATTTGTCTCTGTTTAGAGTGTTGGTTGCAAGTTGTTATGGATAATGGTTATGAAAAAAGCTAATTAAAGGAGATTAGATTCAGAAATATTGTTTCAAAAAGAAAAAAGGTGGGGGAAGTCCTATAGAACAATGGTCTTGTACCCTATAAAGATTTGTCACTTGTATTGGCTTAATAAAACACTGATTGGCCAGTAGCCAGGCAGGAAGTATAGGTGGGGCAACTAGAATAGGAGAATTCTGGGAAGAGGAAAGGCTCAGTCTGCACTCTTCACCCAGATACAGAGTATGCAAGATGAGAATTCCTCACTGAAAAAAGGTACCAAGCCATGTTGCTAGCACAGACAAGAATTATTGGGTCAATGTATGACGTAAGAGTTAACCTATAAACAGCCTGAGCTAATAGGCCAACCAGTTTATAATTAATGTACACAGACTATTGTGTGTTTCTTTGGGACTGAATTTCTGTGGGATCAGGTAGAACAGAAACCTCTGTCAACATTATCTCATCTGATAAGCGTGGTTTTATTATATTGTCTCTAATTTAGAGTTGCTGATTCTATGACCAATTGTGATTCCTATGAAGCACAATCATAAGCAGCCTGATAAAATGTCCCTAAAGTGATAACAAGACACTTATAACTTTCCTATAACCAACAACTCTCTAATTAGAGTAAAATCCTTAGCAGAAGGAAAATCATGCCTGATACTATGTAGTGAAAGGGGAGCGGGCCTGCTTTTTATCCCACCCGGCTCCCACATGGCTAGCTTATACCCCGAAATAACAACACACAAANGCTTCATGTGTCTCCCTCACTCTGCTTTCTTTCTCCCAGCATTCTGTTCTGTCTTCCCCACCTACCTATGTTCTGACCTATCAGACCAAGCACTTTTCTTTGTTAATTAACCAATGAAAGCAACAGATAGAAGACCCTCCTATATCAGTACTATAAACCCAGCCAACCACCCATGAATAGTGAGATCATCAATCATAGAGGAGAGCCTACTATTGTCACTTTTCTAAATTAACATAAGTCTTAACTGGATTCTAAATACCCTTATACCCACAGGTAAGTGTAGCTCTTACTCCTTATAAAATAACTTCTTTTCATAGTAAATAGAGAACATTACAGAAAGACATATGGGTCAAAATGCAAAGAGTAACTAATTGGGGGATGTCCAGACCTAGTTTATATATCTACAACATAACCTTTATATATAAGGCTTAGAGAACACAACAGCAGAAAAGATAAAAAGATTTAAGAGACAAGGAACAAAGTAGTCTGTTATGAGATTGTCTCTTAGATAGACATGACATGAGGTTAAAACCATGAAATTTGAACAATATGGCTGTCTAAAACAATACTTGAACAATTTCAATATCATTTGACATCTTTTTGTGAATGGGGGAAATCTCATGGGGACTAATCCCTAGATAAAGGGCTATAAGCAATTAATAACTACTGAGACATAAAGAATTAGTCTTCCTCAATAATGAGTCTCCTAAATGGTTACTTAATATCAGGTGGTCAGTTGTAAAATTACATATGGTTAGAAAAACACACACACATACACGCACACATATACACACAGAATAGTAAATGGAACTTTGCAAGTTGTATTTATATATTTATTCAACATGGTGGTTGAATAAGAATGACTCCCTAGAGAGAATGAGGTCTCCCAGGGGGAGTCAAAAAAGTCACTTGAGGCAGGACCAAGGCCCTCCTCTCTGTGTGTAGGCTGAGCAAGGTATTCCTCCATAGGTAATGGGCTCCAAAGAGCACGTTCATGAAATAGGGATAAATACTGGTTCCACCACTAGTTGACCCACAAACAGCCTATGCTACACAGTTGTCACCCACATTCAGAGGGTCTAGTTTGCTCTTATACTGGTTACCCAGCTGTCAGTCTGGGGGTCAGTGTCATGAGCTCCCATTAACTCAAGCCAGCTCTTTCTATGGGGGTGGAGTGGGGAGAATGTGAGAGAGAGATAGAACTGGGATTGGTATTAAAATAAAATTGTTAAGAAAAGAATAGCTCATATAGGCACATATATTTGAATGTTTAGTCATTAGGATGCGGTACTACTTGAGAGGGATTAAGAGGTGTGGTCTTGTTGTAGTTGGAGTGTCACTGAGGGTGGGCTTTGAGGCTTCACAAGCACCTGTTAGCCCCAGAATCTCTTTCTTCTTGTTGCTTGCCAATCTAGATGTAGGAATTGTAAATACTTCTCAGCATCATGTCCACCTGCATTGCACCATGATTCCCTCCATATTGAGATGTACCAAACCTCTGGAACTGTAAAGCAAATTCCATTTAGATACTATCTTTTATAAGAGTTGCTTTGGTGATGGGTGATGGCTTCTCTTTTCAGCAGTAGAACATTAAGTATTCATTGTGTGTATATTTATGTATAACCTTATATACATATATATGTATATTGCTAATAATTCATTGGATTTATATATTTGTAAGTTGAATATGTGAACATTTACTATTGTAAGATATAAGAAGGCATACAAAGGTGTAGATACATTACATGCCTAATACAAATATCAGTCATGGCTTTAGCACTAAGCAGAGTTCCTACAAGAGAAGTCTGACTTCTAACCAAACTATTAGAAAATTCATAAAATAAATGTCAACACAAAGAAAATCATTTATTTCTACAGATTTTGTTTTGCTAAAATCAGGGTCATATGTGGTGGTACCACAATAATTGTCACTAGTTGCTTCCAACCTTGCATCAGTTTGTATACTCATTCAATCACGGCATGGTTGACGCTCCTGCTGCAGTCTGGAAGCCTAGCTCCTCTGGCACATCTTGTGTCTGAACTCTTGTTCTCCAACCACACCTCTGCAGCATCTCTTCCTGTCGACCTTATCTGTGGCCATAGTTGACATCTTGTCCTCCACTCCCAGCTGATGTTCTTCTATTCATCACCAGATCTCGAAGAGGGCAAATGCATGCATCGTGCCTTTGCTTGCCTGCACTTCTTACATATGCCTACACTTTCATTCCTTTTTACAAGGTAATTTTGTTTTCATGGGGTATCCTCGGAAATTTCTGAAACCGAACCAATTTTAACCTTTGGAATCAGTCAGTGAAGTGATTTACTGTACCCATTATGCATATGACTAGTCAATTAAAATATGTTGAGAAAAGCCAAGCATTCAAACTCTTAACTTACCCAGAGAAGTAGATCAATTGTAGTGATATTTCTAGAGTCAAATGCATCTACACATAAAATGAAAAATAGCAGAACATAAATCTAATATCTTATACCTGGAACAGACTTGATTACCCTATTTGGTGTGATGAGGCCCGTTATTTAAATAATCTTTATCTGAATTGTCCAATCTGCAAAATTGGAGTTATGCCAATCCCATAAAGTTTAGAATATTTAATGTGATAAAGAAGAAAACAGTATTCCTAGTATGTTATTTGTCCTGTATTCTTGAACACTGACAACTAATTTTAATAAATTCAGCACCGGGAGGACAATGAGGCTTATATTACACCTGACACATCAGCTCTGCTATAACCTCCATGCTGAGTGACAGATAAATATGGATATAATGCTGTGTTCAAGGGGAAGGTGAGACACATGAGTTTTCACACTTCAAGTTTTACACCATATTATTAAGCAATACCGTACACATAAAGTATATGGGGTTTCAAGTGTCCCACTTTTTAAATCAAAGAACAGTTTCAGGTTTTGGCCCCGAATAAGGCCACAAAGAAAATGATGACTGGCTGAAAGAATACTCTGAATAAATTCCATCCTGGTCTATTGTGAGGGGACCCCTAGAGCGATAGCCACTTGCCAGAAAGAACTAGTTTCAGTAAAATTTTAGGGTTATAAAAACAGTAACTAGGTTAGAAAGAGACAATACTTTTCAATATCAGAGTGTAAGCATATTAAGGAATATTTAAAAAATCAGTAGAAATGATATTACAATAAAATTGTGGACTAGTTATTTAATAATTGAATTTATTTTTCCCTAAAAACTTCACTTTTGTGTTGTTTATATAGCAGTAAAAGAGAAAGATGTCAGTTTTCTGTGATGATTTATTCCTTTACTGTACAGCAAAATTTAATTTTCATGTAATCCTATTTGTTGACACTTTAGTTAACTCCCATGATATTGATGTTTTATTTAAAAACTAAACTTTTGCAAAAGGAAGCAAAAGCATACATTGGAAAAAACAGCCTATTCAACAAAGGTACTGGCAAAACTGGATTTGTAGTGTAGGAGGATGAAGTTAGATTCTTAAGTATCATCTGGTACAAAAGTCAATCGAAAATGGATCAAAGACCTTAATCTGAAAGGCAAAACACTACCACTTCTAGAAAAACATAGGTATACCCTTCAAGGTATTAGAGTAGGAAAGGACTTTTGGAAGAAAACATCAATAGTTTCTGAGGTGACTCCAAATATCAACTCTATCGTGACCTTTTTCAGTTTTGTTGGTGGATAATACATAAAATATACTTTGTCGTGAAAGTGTAAAGCTAATGTGACTCTGGAGCTTCTGAGTGACAGCTCTCATTCTATAGAGTCTGGTGAGTTATGTAGTCTTCCATTCAGGTCTGGCTAATTTCAATGTGTCAAGTTTGATTTTTCTGCAAACTCTTTTTTTTTAAACAGTATAGTTTAAAATAAATTTAAAACAAACACGCACAGCATTTTCACTTAAAACTAAGTGCTCTTCCCTCTAAAAGCCTTCCAACAACCTTTCTGTAAGTTGCTTTATGCAAATAGAACATAAGCTGTTTAATCATAGCTATCCAAACACCTGCATCATTCTTTCTTCTTGATGTTGAGGCCCAGGAGCATGAGGTAATGCTCTTATCTAAAGGTGCAATTACTCAAATCAAAATGACCACAACACATTCATAACCTTTTGGATGTCTTTGAGTGACAAAGCATTGTCAGCATTACTGGAAACCTAAATGTGAATTATATGTGCCAATCATTATGTCATACAGACTGCTGCCGCCTATGACTTTAACCAATCCTCTACTGCCTATCCAGCTATAGGGCACATTGTTGGAATCCAGAACAAATAATCAATACTTGTTAACAGCTGAGACTGGAGAGTAACTGGTTGGTTGAGGAAAATTCCTGGTCCTAATGCATCTAATTTTTATCAGACTACTTTGTATGCACAGACGTACATGTTTTCCATTGTAAAATACTTCTCTGATCTCAGTTTTTCTCTTAACAGCCCACGTAAAATAGGTTTACTAGAGTAATGACTTTGAAGTCAAAATTGCCACTACTTTTGCACAAAACAATTCTGCATAAGCGATCATGTTAGGTGCATGAATTTACTGTCGAATTTTGCGGTAGTAATTAGGTAACAACGATGTATCCAGTGTAAGTACTCTTTTGTCTAAAAGGTTGTGGAAAATTATTTAATTTCACGTAAAATTTCTCTAAGTCATCCTCCAGTTATCCATCCATTCATTAATTTAGCCAACAAATATTTAAGTGCTTATTTGTTCCAGATTCTTTGCATGTCAATATTACATGGTGAGTGGGAAAAGATCCATGCCCTGAAGCTCATAGTTTCTTAGGTGAGGAAATAACATAACCATAGAATTAACTAGAGAAACATTTGCAGTGTCACATTGTAGACAGACTGGATCTTGCAAAAGAATGAAACAATAAGTTTAGTACAAGATGTACTCAGGATACAAGAGTCTCAGGGAAGCAAGTCTATGCTTTATCTGCTGCAGGGATGATCTTTTAAAAAATTATTAGATTTCTAAAAAATACCAATTTAAGTTCCCACTCCCTCCCATTCCCTCCACACACCCTCCCACCCCACCCTCATCCAATCCTCAGAGAGGGTAATGCACTTTGCTTTGGGGAAGGTCCAAGGCCCTCCCTACTATATCTAGGCTGAGCAAGGTATCTATCTGAAGAGAACAGGATCCCAAAAAGCCAGTGCTACGTCATCCCTATTTAGGACCACGGTGACGGTCAGGCCCCTCAGTCTGCCCCATTATTCAAGGAGACTGTTTCAGTGGGTGTCCCCATCATGGTCTTGACCTCTTTGCTCATAGTCTTACTCCTCCCACTCTTCAACTGGACTTTGGGAACTCAGTCCAGTGCTCTGCTGTGGGTCTCCGCCTCTGTTTTCATCAGTTGTTGGGTGAAGGTTCTATGGTGATATTTAAGATATTTATCAGTATGACTAGAGGGCAAATCAAGATTGGGACCCCTCTCCTCCATTGCATAGGGTGTTAGCTGAGGTCATCCTTGTGGATTCCTGGGAATTTCTCTAGAGCCAGGTTTCTGCTAACCCTATACTGGCTCCCTCAATCAAAATATCTTTTTCCTTGCTTTCATCTCTGTCCATCCTCCATCTCGACTATCCTGTTCCCTCAAGTTCTAATTAACCCTCCCCTTTTACCTCTTCTTTCCCTTCTAGCCTCCCTTCTTCCCCCACCTCCATTTTTCAGGCGAACTTGTCTCTTTCCAATTTCCAGGCTGATCTATATATGTTTTTCTTTGTGTTCTCCTTATTACTTATCTTCTCTAGGATCATGAACTATAGGCTCAATGTTCTTTGTTTATAGCTAGTATCCAATTATGATTGAGTACATACCATAGTCATACATATCTTATTCATTTTGGGGGGCCTGGGTTACCTCACTCAGGATAGTGTTTTCTAATTTCATCCGTTCACATGCAAAATTCAAAATGTCATTGCTGATGTAGGAGGGTCATCTGTCTATGTGTTACTTTCATTGGTTAATAAAGAAACTGCNGAGCTGGGCTGGACGAAAAGCAGGGCCCGCTCCCCTTTCACTTTATTACTACACATTTCTTTTTACCATTAAGTAGTACTCTAATGTGTAAATGTGCCACATTTTCTTTATCCATTCTTCATTTAAAGGGTACCTAGGTTATTTCCAGGTTCTGGCTATTACAAATAATGGTGCTATGAACCATAGTTGAACAGAGATGTTGAATCAAGTTAAATCAACTAGAACACCTGGATTTTAATCCACACACCTATGAACACCTGATTTTTGACAAAATAGCTAAAATTACACAATGAAAAAAAGAAAGCATCTTCAACAAATGGTGCTGACGTAAGTAGATGTCAGCATGTAGAAGAATGCAAATAGATCCATATCTATCTTCATGCACAAAACTCAAGTCCAAATAGATTAAAGCCCTCAATATAAATCCAACCACACTGAACCTGATAGAAGAGAAAGTGGGAAGTAGTCTTCAATGCATGGGCTCAGGAGACCACTTCTTAAATATAACCCCAGTAACACAGACACTGAAGAAACAATAAATAATGGAAACTGAGAAGCTTCTATAGAGTAAAGGACACAGTCAATAAGACAAAAAGGCAGCCTACTGAATGGGAGAAGATCTT
>LOEQ01007787.1:94621-105692 GCA_001685075.1 Bramus lutescens | reverse complement strand
CACACACACACAACACACACACACACACACACAATCCTGTCATTTTCATATTTAAAAACTGTACTGTGCTCCAATTCTGATATAACACCTAAAGTATCTTTTTGTAATTTACAAGAAACCTCTTTTACAAAGGCACGAGTATCACCTTTCAGTTGTCCCTAGGTATATCACACTGCAGTAGGAATGAAATGTTCATGATCCCCAAGCTGTGATATACTCCAATATCCCTTGCCTCTTTAGACTTATTGCTCCTGCTGTTTGGTAAATTTTATTACAACTTTTCCACATGTAAAACTCCTCTCATCCATACGTCCACCAAATGGTCCTTACTATGTAGTCTCTCCTTGAGTCCTTTCAAACTCAAGTCATATCTTCTATTTTTCCAAAACACCTTCTGCATGTAATAAATAAATAAAACTAACGCCCCAAGCATAATCATAATAGAATTATTGTCATTTTTATAATAAAAAACAGAAAACCTTAAAAAGGGATGTCACATACCTATCATAGAGTTAATGATAAAAAAAATTCGTAAAATGAAAAGAAGAAAAAAGAGAAACAAATAAACCTGATTTCAGAAAAGGTATAATCAGGAGATATTACAAGTGAGACTGAAAGGCTATAGGCAATTTGAGATTGGCATTTGCAAAAAGAAGACAGGACAAGAAGTGTGCAGGCTGGAGTAGCTGCAGGGCGGAGGGCAAAGAGAGGTAACTACCCATAAAAGAGAAATTACACAGGGCCGAGAAATGACTCTTGTGGAATTCTAAAATTCAGAAGGGGAGAAAGAGGAAGAGAACACAGAAAGAAGGAAATGAAGCTATTAAAGAAAATGTCTTTTTTAAAAAATATGAGACATTATCTGGAAAAAAAAAACCCCTAGCACAAGCATTAACAACTACATCCAGAAAAGAGAGGTCAGAGAGACTTTCTACAGGGCTAAAGGTCAAGTGCTGGCTATTGCTAAGATCAAAGAAAAGCAAACTAAGAGGAACTCATGACATTTCATAATCAGAGCAGTAACAGTCACTTCCACAGTCCAGAAGGGCAGAGTGAGGAAAGCGGGAGCTGGGTTAAAGAATGAATGCAGGCAGGGGCAAACTCCTCAACCATGAAAGTACAAACAGTGGCCACGCAGCATCTAACAGTAGGAAAAACAGCACTAAGCTGAGATAGAAAATCATCTTAAACAAACCTTTGTCAATAACACAGAATAGAGAAAAAGCAAGACTCCAAATTTGTTTCCCCACATTGAATACTGGTCCAAGACAGCATCTTTTAATTCTGATACAGTTCTGAATGATCTTTTTCTGGGGGGGAAGAAGAATTAAATATTAGTATCCTGATTACCCCATTCATAAATGGAAAAATTTTTAATTCTTATTTATTACAACATACACACAGAAGATATTTTTGAAGTATCTTCAAGTTCTAAAAACAAATTTAGCTAAGGAAAGCAAAACATACTGCTGACAACTCCTACCATTTATAACCCAGTCCACCAAGGCAGTCTGAATCCTGGCAGGGAACCTCTGCCTCTCTTAGGTACAGTACCTGGCAGCAGTTCCTGAGTCTATGCAATTATGTAGACAACAGACTGATCCTTTTCAAAGAGGTATTCAATAACAAGAAAACTAGTATTTAAAGCATGAAAGCTCTTCAACAAACATCTGAGGGCTAAAACTACAAAATACACTTGCGGCTTCTTTTAAAATAAATTAATGTTAAATTTCAAAATGTCACTTATAATTCTGTCAACATAGCAGTCTTCCTTGGATTTTATGATAAAGTCTTTAAATGTTCTGATGAAATATGGGCACTTTAAATGAAAATTACAGAAAACATTTTGGCAGATAAATAATCCTAGTATTTTTCTCACTAAAAATGGCTTTACATTCATTCAGAACTGAAAAACAATTTAAAATGATTTTTTCACTGATAATGATGAAGAGGCATTAAAATTAGTATTTTTAAAAGTATACTTGAATAGTTAGTTACTTTAGGACTTAGAACTATATACATGTATGAATTATTTTTTAAATTTGAAGCAAATTAATGCTCAAACAAGGTATTTTAAGCTCATGTTTAGGCAGAGAAGTACTATGTAAGTCCAAGGATCCTTCCACAGCATGAACAGACTTAGAACGGCAATGTGTAAACAAGGGAAGTATTTTAAATGTTTCAATGTTACTTACTGAATTAATGCATGAAATCGCTCAAAGCCAAGCTCTTCGACAGCCAAGGCAGCTATACACAAAAGACACTTTTCAGCACTACACACGGCAAATAAATGACACAAGATACACACAGCAGGCTGTAAATACTTCAAGCAATCAAAACATCCCCTACTTCTTATTCCCCTACAATTCTCAGTTGACTCTGAATTTTATAGTAACATGAATTGATAGTTCATCATCTTAGTTACTATGGTTATAACTAAACTAGATATGTACGGAGAATGTAGAAGGGTTACTAAGTAATGAACTTCTCTGTACAATTCAGTTACAGCTAATATAACATGCAGAACAGGAACTACTGTCTGTCTGCCACACACTGTCCTCTGTCCTGAACTTTAGGATAATCCCGTAGTTTACAACAGAAGTAACCATCTGTGCTGACCTTTTACACTATAAAATCCTTCAGCTTATTGCTCACTTATTAAACAAATGTGTATAAAAGGCATAGCACTGACACTGCAGGTTCAAGAACAGATTTAAGTTTGTTTCCTCATTTATCCATGCAATCATTTACAAGCTTTCAGTAACTGTTAAGATTATATTAATATAATACAAATTGTAAATTTCTAAAAAAAAATTAAAGAAACTCTTTAAACCAAAGATGACTTTCCTAAGGCTTCACTAGTGCTGGACACACTTGTGAACACAGGCCTGACTTCATGGCCTCTTCATCTCTGGCTGGAAAGGAGGGAGCTGAGGTCCACATAGGAACCCTAAGAGCACCAAGCTCTAACCAGCTCTGGAAAATAGACTCAGTCTTGGCTTCCAGAAGATAGTTTTTAAAGCCAATCAAAACGCCTACTTTCTTGCAATGAGAAATTTTATGAAGCAAATGGTATATGACTCACACAAAAATTTTTACTACTCTTTAAGGAAACTGATTATGAAATCAGAATTAAAATTTTTATTTACAATTTAAAATTGCACATTATATTTGCTTTATATAGCTTAATTTTAACTTTTCAATGTTTCAAATGACTTTCTAAAATCTTTAGAAGTCCAAATGGATTAATTTATCTTTTGGTTTATGTGGGAAACAAACTGAAATTGAACCCAAAAATATACTACTATAAACAAGTGTGCATCACTAAAAAGCAGAAAATATTCACACCACAAAAGCCAATGGAATTAATGCTTATATACAATGAGAGGGGGAAAATCTCACTTTTAAATTATGAGGATGAAATAATTATATTTAGCCTCTTCCAAATTATACTGTTTTATAATGCCTGCTTATGCCACCCTGGAAAGTTGACATAAAGAGAGTACTTTAAAGAGGCAAGCAAAAGAAAAAAGTAAATAAATAAAGCTTAGCAGGCAGAAATGATGAAACTGAGACATAGGAGCAGGAACACAGCTGGGAATAAAGAAAACCAGGTAAACAGATTGCTATATGGAACAAATATTTCAACATAAGTTCAGTTCAACTGTCAATATCTAAGATAAATTCTCAAATTTTCAGCTAATAAAACATTTTAAATCTATATGAAATTAAAAGTATACTTTAAATATGGTTTATTGTTGTTTATTTTAAAAATGAAACATTAAATATACTAGAAAATTCTACAGCATGTTTTTGGAGGGGGTTCAATATAACATACCCATCTAAATTAGTTGCTTAGGTAACCGTGCAATGAGGCCCTTCACTCTAGAGCTTCCCAACCCATCAGTATGGAAACGCACCACTTCCTCCATAGTAAGCACATGGTATGCACTAAAATCAAGTGAAAATGCTGTAAATGAGCTTAAAATCTTTGAATAGTTTAATCTCTCTCAAAATTTAGTGTCCCAAATGGAATTAACATGCTTACTTGCCATACAATAAAATTTACAAAACTTTTAAAAATTAGTCTTAAATGATCTTTTAGTGTCATCCCTTTGAGTAGTTTCCATTTGTCTTTAAATGTTACAATGAACTCCAAAATAAATTTTTGAATGGCAATGTTTTAAAGGCTTGAAAAGAAACATTACATGACTGTTTAAATTTTTTAAAATAAGTCCTCGCAAGTGTGCTATTAAAACTTGCCAACCACAAGCTGTTCTAATTGCAGAGGTATGGGCAAAACGATAGTGAAAATACTAGGACATTTCAGCTCAGGGAAGGTAGTAACACTGCCTCCCAGCCAATTCTATATGGAAAGTGGTACACATCACACACAATCAAGTACTTACTTCCTAACATCAGGAAAAAGCATTTTATACAGAAAGTAGTGAGTGCACAGCAGTATAGGTGGAATAAATCACGTATTCAGTCTACATATTTGGGACTACCAGTTATCAAAAGCTACCTACTAGAAAGATTCTTCCTCCAAAGCAAATTAGAAAAAAACAATTTGTATCTATTTTTCCTACCACCAGAAGACTCTAATTTAATAGCTCATTTTGGTAACATTTAAGACACTTTAAGAATGTTCAAGTATCTAATTTTCTTTTTATTGTTGTTATGTTTTTCCAAGACAGGGTTTCTTGGTGTAGCCCTAGCTGTCCTGGAACTCGGTCTGTACACCAGGCTGGCCTCAAACTCACAGAGATCTGCCTGCCTTCTGCCTCCCAAGTGCTGGGACTAAAGGTATGCACCATAATTTTTATGAACAAGATTAGACATTATTTAGATTATTTTAAGGAAAGAAAATACAGTCAAGATATAGAAAGCTTAAGACATAAATAAAACAAAACTAAAATTACCTTGGTCCAGATATATAACAATGTTCAAAAAGTTCAGGAGCAAAGTAGCAGTGTATTAACTAAGAAAATGTCCCCATCTTTGTTCTAGAAAGCAACTAGGGATATCTAAGCATTTAATGGCATAAAAAGTCCTTCTCATCTAAATATGATGCACACCTGAATCTATGGCATACAGATGTATATTCTTTAGATTTTTAAAATCAAAGTTCTAATGTTCAAAGGAGATTTCATCAAGTAGAAGTTAACTAGAACTATCTTTAAAATGATTAAAAGACAAATGTAATTTTTTGCAAAAATGCATTGTTTTATAGTAATTAAAATAATGGAAAAGGAAACAGAAAATATCAAAGATTACTAGTTAAACTAAGGATAGAAAAAGAGTTATAAAAACAATATTTTCTCTTAAAAATTTTCAACAGTTTTATTAAAAATAAAAGGACAAGAAATAACTTCATGAAATAAAAATGTATCTTACAAGAATGTTCCACTTGGCAACTAGACTGTGCAGGACTCCCAGCAATACTAGCCGTTTCCTCAGGTGTCCTTCCTCTTAGCCATGAAACCAAGCAGTATGATCCAGAGCTGTCACAAGCACTTTCTAAAATATCACACAAGGTATGACAAAGGAGCTCCTTCTGCTCTTCCTCTAAAAATAACCAGAGTATATGTTATAATGGTTTGTCTGAAAAAGAAAATTCAGTCATGAAAAATAGTAAGAATGCCCTGGCTTAATAATAAAAGTCAAGTGTTTTATAAGAATGAGGAAAATCCATACATAACCCAAAGATTGTAAATTAGAAAACAACGTGCCTAAAGATTAAAATATTATCACTTTGAATACTGGTGTCAGAATACAGAAGAATGCAGAATATATTATGAGAAACAGTATGCTAACCATCTCTGTCTTGAGCACCTGAGTGCTCAGGTGCCCTTTACTGCAGAATCAAGCATAATGAGGAAGAGAGCTCCTGGAGACCTTCCTTCTCCTCATCTTCTGAATTCTACCTTCTGATCAATTTACAGGAATAAGAGTTAGGTGATAAGACATCATCAGCACACAAAACCCACAATCCATTACGATAGCAGAAGCAACCACTGTTATGCTGAATAAACCAGAAGCCACCACACAATTCCACAGTAAGCTCAGCAATGGTGTTTCGTGGGTCACAAGCAAGGCCATTTCTTCCAGAATCTGGGCAGCCCCTCCCTCTCTCTCGTGGTGCCCCTTCCCAGATCCGCTATCATTTCAAACTTCAAAAAGAAGGCTGTATAACAAATCCTGTATCATATTTGATGATAAAAGAGGCTCTGTCTTTTCTAATGGAAAGATCTTTATAGTCAGTAATGGTTCCATGCACTTTGCATCACATGGAAATGCTTTTCAAATTTGTCAAAGTGACTGTATTTTTAAGGAAGAAATATTTTCTGCAATTAAAAGTCATGTTGATAACTGACTCGGATCTTACACATTTCATATTAACACTAAATATATACAACCAGGACATCTTTAAATTTCAGTTCAAAATCATGAGAAGGTTCTATGGTCATGGGTTAGACTGGAAGCTATTATGCTCTTATATACAATATTGGCACTGTAATATCCTGCCTCCTAGAAGTGATTATGAGGCTCACAAGAAATAATTCTGTAACTGAGGAAAGAAAGATCTTTGTAAATTGTTAAGTGGAATGAAACCGTTTGTTATCAGGTAGCATCCTGTATCTGTCTAACTCAAGCTGCAGACACTCTGACAGCTTCATTGCAATATAATTACTTTCAGTGTTCCCATTATAATAAAAGACACAGGAGTTAAAAGAGAATGCTGAGCTCCCCATCAGAGCTCAATAAGTCAAAAAAAGAAAATAGGAGAGACAGGAAGGGAGACCAATAACAACAAACAGGCATGGTAGAGCAAGAATGCAATCCTAGCAATAAGCAGTTAAAGTAGACGTCGCTTGAGTCTGAAGACAGCTGGCCTACACAGCATGTTCCTCAAGCTAGCCTTGTTAAATAGCAAGACCCCGCTAAACAAACACCAGCGCATATGGGTATTCTTTATGGGTATATTATCATCTAAAAGTTAAGAGAAACACCCATTTTAGTAAGAGGCCAAGTGTTTTCCTTACTTATCCTGTCTTTATTAAAAATCTGAAAATGCATACTTTAAAACAAAGTCACTGTTTATGAAACTTCCTGAAACATTTAAGAAATACTATCCCACCAATTGTTTCCTACTGAAAACAGACTTTTTTTAAAATTGAATTACTAACAATAAATGTTGGACAGACCAGGTTTAAAAGAGAAGATGAAGGAGAAACTTGAAAGGTAGCTATCATACCTGAGCAATCCCGCCAGGACGACTTCTCAGAGGAAAACAGAAGCTTCTTCAAAAGAAATGCCTTTACACAATTAAAGCAATGGTTAGAATTGCATTTAGTCACATCTCATGCAGTTCTTTTACTTTTAGAAATGGAAAAAATTAATAGCACCTTTCTGTTCGGTTTTATTAAAACTTCACATAGTCTTCCCCAATATTCAAAAGTCAGAGTATAGAGTAATTTACTTTGAATATTGTAACATATACTTTATCCCAGAGTCACAGATTATCGCCCTCAGATACATATTTTCTAATAAGTAGAGAAATACCTTACATAATAAGTAGGTAACTAGAAATTACAGCAAGTTAGTGGTCTGTACAAATAGTCAAGTTTTACAGGATGTGTCTACGTTTCTGTTGGATTTCTGGGGTAGGAGACATCTAAATACAACAGAAGTTCTTTCCTGTTAGCTCTGATCTGTTATACAAAGAATACTACTACTACTGGCCATCTTGGGACATTAGCAAGACCCTGTCTCAAGTTAAAATACAAAAGCACTGTAGATGAGGTTCAGTAGTATAGCACTTGCGTACTATGGTGAGACTATGACTTAGATGCCCAGGACTATGGAACAAAGAAAGAGTGTGGGGAGAAAAGGGATAATCCAACTATTAGGGTAATCACTTCTCACAAGAGCTCAGCTTCATGACTTGAGCCATCAAGTTATATGATTTGATAGAAAAACAAATTGATCCCTAATGTTTTATTGGCTATGTCATAGAAAGCTATGGGACATAGGACAGTGCTTCTTTAAGGTATAGTGCAGTTGGCTTGTTTAAATGCAGGTTCTTGGGCTCCATCTGTTGAATATGAATCTGTGTAGGGCAGGTCTAAGAAAGAGGGGTATTATATGACTCTTCATATGCTATGAAAAAGCAGGATGAAGACTGCTTTTAGTAAGAAGGACCCACGCTTAAGTCTTAACTACGCTATTAATCAAAAGTGCTAAAACAAACTTGGAAAGATTTCAGTAAGGATTATATGAAAAAATGTATGCAATGCACACAGCATACTACCTGACAAGTCCTCAATTCAAAGAATTTTACCACCCCCACAGTAAAGTTCTACTATACCTACATAGAAATAAAGTAAATAATATCATCAAGTATATACTGTTATCCAAAATTAACAGAAATTAACTACCTTGTGTAATTATCTACAGTACAATCTTTGAAGGTAAAACAAAGACATTTATCTCACCACTAATACTATCGTGCTGGCATATAATATTTCCTTCATTCTTTCCTCATAACTGGTTTTGTAAGAAAGAATTATAATGCTTATATTAAGATGTTCAATTTCTGTTCTTCACAGAAAGTAATAGCCATAATCACTACTTCTATAAACTTCCCAAGATTTACCTGTTATTTCCTCATTTAAATTTTATGAAGAAAATTTTTCCCATATGAAGGGTTATTTTGCATCAAGACTCTACATTATCATGTCTCTAGCTGTAGTCTAAACACCCTCTAAACACCCTCACAGAATCTTAGTTAAACCTGTACTAGACAGCAATATTTGAGAGTGCCAACACAACCCACCCACATATGGCTTGACAATTTTATATCTAAAGTTTTTTTTTTTAAAGAAAAAGAATTAGAATCAGGCTCTAGTTTGGTTTTAACTGGCCCACCATCAGCAACCATCTTTATCCTTTTATTGTCTGGCATCACTCTACCCATTACCAACCACTCCGGGTGCCATCTTACCACTGGGGATAGCGGGTTTTTCTTCCCAATTGTACTAATTCCCCATGTAACACAGACAACATCCTTGCTAATAATGTTTACTGAAATTATTTTTTTTCTGAGTTTAAAATAATCATTTTTCTTAGAGTATTAGTACATTAATATTTGGGTTTCTGATGGTTCAAGGATATATTTGGCATATGGTAAGAGATGATCTATTAGTTCCTCAAATTGTCATATTGGTGGTATTTATGGAATCTTATTTTATTTCATCACCTATTATTACATTCTTTATTAAGAATAAAGTTTTAGTAAATTCTTATTTAATAAATTAATTATCTGTTTAATACTATTTCTATGTGTATTTTCTAGAAGTATCATGTTATAAATTTAATATTCAAAAAGGTTATTGTTAATACTTTGACTTACTCAGTTCTCTCATTACTCTTAATGATTTAATTTTGATGTTTAAGCTGAAACACTTGACTGTAAGTATTGGCATGTTTCTCAAACTAACCCAGTGCCTGAAAGGTCTGGAACAAGGCAGTCAAGATTTTCATGTTAAAGTTAACCTTTGTTCATTCTTATACACACTGAATTTTAAATGCATTTATAATCTTCTGCTTAACTGTATCCATAGACCTTCGATCTTAAAGTACTATTACTGACCACAGAGACTATTTCCAAATGTAACATACATGAAGGGAATAAGATTTTCAAATTCAGACACGATTCCTTCTGCTACCTAAAATTTGCCTCAGCTACCCAGAAAAATGGATATACTAATAGCTAGTATGAGTATATTATATACTATTATACAAATAGTATATGTATTCACACAGGATATATAAATGCTATTGCTTATACTTAAATTTAAATTCTATATACTTAATTCTGAAGCAAGATTTAGACACTCAAATTTTTCTTAATAATTTTACCAATGTGAAAAAAGCATTATTCTTTGAAGAAATAAAAACAAGATGGTCTATAAAAATGTATGTTGGAATAATTCAGAAGAGACTACTTTTCATCTTAAAATTTTGATAGCTGTGTGTGAATGTTTCACTTGCAGTTTTGCATGTGTACCATGCATGGGCCTGGGTCATTGGCAAAAGCGACCACTGTTCTAAACTGTTGAGCCATCTCTCCATTCCTGAGATGGCTTTTCTTTTAGAGAAACATTTTTAATTGAGTGATGTTAGCATAAGGAGGACAAAGTTGGAGACGAATGTATTATGTAACCAAGAGTTTAGAAAAGTCTCCTTCATGTCCAGTGGGCAATTTGTGTCTTTTCTTATTAAACAAACATTTTAATTTTAAAGTATGAATAGCGATATAAACAGCTCTGAAGTTACACTGATAGTCAGTCATACACGTAACAATAAACCAGAGCTGCTGACTACAGCAATTCAACAGTTTATAGCACTAGTAAGTTCTGAAATTCAAAAATATTCAGATTTAATATTATTACAAAATGGGCCTCCACCTGTAATTCCCAATCTTCTGAAAATCAGGGTATACCTCTTATTTTTCTTCAAACAGTCAAAATGCTGTAAAGACTCATTCATGCTCTGAATTCAGTTTTATTTTGGATAGTTACAACTCCGTGTGTAAGAGTTGTTAGACGGTCATATCTGGTTCTATGGAGCGCAGACATCAGAAAACAAACACAAGTGCTAAACTTTTGAGCACGTCCCTTGTCTAAGGAGTTGGTAAAGTCATCTATGTTACCTGAACAGGTGCAATAACAGCACAGGGGCCACCTTCAAACTGTTCTAATGCAGATCCCTCTGATTCACTAAACACAAACCCTAAAAATGAAAGCAAGTAGCAAGGATTAAAAATAATTCCAACAGCATCTACTAAAGAATTGTTCGTGTACTTTGCTTTGAGATCATGTTTTTACAACAGCAAAATATCTACAGTTATTGCAGAGAATGACTCTTAAGAGACCAAGAGGACTCTTTGGAAAATGGTATGCAACTACCACCTCTCCTCCAGAATATTTATAAAATCTCCATCTCCCCTCCCCATCTTCTCTCTCTCTCTCTCTCTCTCTCTCTCTCTCTCTCTCACACACACACA
>LOEQ01007787.1:65127-85441 GCA_001685075.1 Bramus lutescens | reverse complement strand
GCAGCCTGGAGTTTTCCGGGCCGGAAGTGGTCGGACTTCCGACTTCCTTTAACCCCGCCCCCCGCGGAGCACCCGGGAATGTCGTCCCCGAAAGCAGAAGTGGGGAGAGACTCTGAAGAACCAGGGGTCTCTGGCCACCTTTGGGAACTGTAGTATTCGCGGTGGTTGGATTCTTGGGGTTTGCCCTGCCCTGCCCTGCCAGGGGGCTGAGAGAGCCCCTCCTCTCTTGGGTTCTCCCCTACTCTTTGTAGCAGGCTTTGTGACTCTTGCTCTACCACCCGGTCCTTAAAATCTAGAATAATACCCGAAACTAGAATTATGATAGCTATGCCCTTGAATTGGGAGCTGCCTTTCACTGCCCCTTGATAAACCATGTAAAATTCAATCAACTCATTACCTGGCAAACTTGTAAATGCATTTGTGCATTAAAAATAACTACAAATGTAACTCACGTTACAGAACTAGCAGGAGCTGAACTGGCCTAAAGCAACCAGTTCGTACAAGGCACAGATTTCTGTTATGCATAGATCGCGGGGTTCCCCCAAAACCAACAAGGAAACCAAGTCCCTTATGTAAACGCAAAGTGCCTTTATTCTTATTCAAGTTCAAACTCGGACTCTCTGTGTTCAACTCACACTTCAAATTTAGTTTGGGTAGGGTTTTTATAATGGCAGAGGTTGGGCTGAGGAATTTCTAAGGTTCAGAACCCCTAGTTGGCTTACATTTGTCTAGCGGTGTCCTGGGTGTAAAAGTTTTTCTGCCCTCTCCACTGACACAATAATCTGAATCAGACCAAATCAAACCAAATTAGAAAAGGCCCAGGTTTAATGGAAGCCAGAGCTCCGGGGTAGCTCTCGTGGACAGCAGGGGAAGAGAACTGGGAAGATCACAGAGAGGGCAAAGGAAGACAAGAAGACCAAGTGTTTGTTCTCTTGCGGGGGGGGCAGTTTAAGTAGCCTGTGGGAATGGTCTTGACCCTCTGAGGGAGGAGTCACCGTTTGGTGAGCTTTCTCGAATGGAGTCTGGACTGAGGTAACCTACAGGGGAGGGACCTAGAAATGGAACTTTCCACCCAGACATTCCAAAATGGATGCCAGGGGCTGGGGTGAAGCCCCACCCAAACACTGGGTAAAAGGGGATGGGTGTATGCTGGGCTTTGGAGTGTTAGATATTTTCCCTTAGGATGGTTGGTACCTGGGTAGTGCCTGGGTTGGTCTTAGAACCAGGTATTGCCTTAGGGTAAACTTAAACTCTGGGCTCTATTGTGCTTGTCGTGGCTGGACCCTATAATTCTATCTCCAAAGTTTTGAGACACATATGTTGGCAGCCCTTGAGATTAAAGTCCAGGGTTTTATTTAAGAATTAAAATGTTGTTAAATTTAGTATGAATTATTTGTGACATTTAAAAAAGAGAATTTTCATTGGTTGGCTTTGACGTTTAATGGAAAGGGTGAATTGTGAATTAATTATGTTTGTGGTGGTTCTGGTCTTTTTTGTTTTTTCAGTGATGAAGTATTTCATAGTTGTTTGAAATCGGAGGTCGGATTCTGAGTCATGAAAACACCAGACTCTTCTGTGATGATTATCAAGTTAGCTTCACCCCATTTTGGCTTATTGGTCCTTAAACTAGGAATTATTATACAGTTCACATACTGTAAGGTATAAAAGAAAAATGTGCACAAAGGATTCAGATACTTCTTGGCATGGAATGCGCCAGAAAACAAGGAATATTTTATGAAGACATTTTGTGGGAATTTGATGCAACACTAATGCTTTTATAGTTTTTCACTCAAATTTTAGGTGGCTTTGCTCTTTAATGATAAATTCAAGATGCATAGCTCACTGATTAAGTTTTTTTTTAGTTGTGTTAGCTAGTTGAGATAAATAAACTCTTATTTAAAATCAATCACCAAGTTTAAAAACAAGGTTTTTCTATTTTATACCTTTCCCCATACTTAAGCATTTTTTCCTGTAGTACCAGGAGATTGCTAAAAACGCCTGTTGGGACATGTGAAATTACTTGGCACAGATGACAGAGCTCATGCATGCATGCAAGGGCTCACATAGCTGCATCATACATAGGTGATGCAACCATGCTGTATGTGGGTCATAAAGGGCCTTTTAAGGTCCCCAGGGCGACTAGGTGGTCGAGGGCTTCTCCTCACATGCAGGTTCCTGGGAACCTGGAAGTGCCAGCCATTCTGGTTTGGATAAAATCATATCATTCCACCCTTTTGGTTATTATAAAAAATTGGGGAGTTTGGGGTCTTTAATGGGTGGGAATGGGGTGTTGTAAGGTCTCTCATGACTGCTTCCTGCTGATTTCGTGGGCTTTGGATAGTTGAGGTGCTTGACTACGTCATGGGGTGGCTGATTACGTTTGTGTTTTTTCGGGCTCAGAGGAACTGGCTGGCTGGCAACTTGGACCTTGTAAGATGCTGAAAAGGCAGAAAAATATGTCTGGAAAAATTTTAGATCCTGGTGATTGAGGGAGGAGAGTCCCAAGATAGAAGATGGAGGGTTTTTTTGGGGGGGGAGGAGGGGGGAATTTCCCAGGGGTTCTCGAGACCAGGAATAATAATAGAAGGATTAAATGAAACTTATTCTGGGCGAGTCTGGTCCATTTAGATAGGTCCAATTGGCTCCCTGGAGCTTATGAAACAGTGTTCAAAAAGAAGTAAAGTTTAGACATGTTAAAAGCTTATGATCATGATAGTATAATTTTGGAATAGAAGACAATGGGGAGGAGGGAAGAAAACGGGGAATTATTAGAAAGGCGAATTATTAGACCCCTCAGTGTTTTACTGAAGCAAACCTTAAGGCACTTGTTCTCTTTAGCATCATGGTATGACCTTAACATCCAGGAGACACTGCTGCAGTCATGATAAACCTGTTATGTTAAAGTCTGTTTTGTGAGTTTTTGAAGTCTGGGGCCATGAATGTCCCCAAACTCGTTATTGTTTCTTACCACCTGGGCTTTTGGCTGTCCTTGAACCTCTGACTCTATGTTTAATGATGGTCCCTGTAGTAACAGCTGAGTGGTTAACTGGAAATTTAAGTATGATATTGGGGATATAGAGAAATTGGTAAAGCAGACAGGAGAAAGAGGAAGAGGGAAAGTATATGGAATTTTTGGCACAGGGGAGTTTAGTATGGTGATGAGACTTTTATTCTTCAGGAACTGGAGAAAAAGTGGCTGATCTTGGTGTCCCCTGGAACTTAAGGGAGCAGGGCCTTGTTTGAGTTACCTTATCCAAGGGGGTATCTTAGCTGGAAGAGTAAAAGGTTTGAGATGGTACAGATGGATTTAATGAGGGAGTCTCTCGAGCTTGGCAGCAGTGGGAGTTATAAGAATTACTTTAAAGGGGCCCTGCCATTTAGGGGAAAGGGGTGAGGGGTTGGCCTGGGGGAGAGAATAGTACCTGATCTCCTATTTTAATCAGCAGTGGGCATGGATTGGCACATGGTTGAAGTAATGAGTAGTCCCATAATAGGGAGCCAAGATGGGGTAAAAGAGAAGTAATCAGGTGATCAGGAAGGGGAGAGGCTTTAGGTGAGAGGCTGTGGGTTAAAACCAGCCACCTATACATGAGTTCAAAGGGCGAGATGGTAAGGGGGCTTTTGGGGAGAGCCCTAAGGCTAAGAAGGGCCAGAGGCAAAAGTTTTACCAAATCAAGGTGAAGCTCCTGTGACATCTTAACAAGAACATTTTTTAAGGAACGGTTAGTTTGTTCTACCTTTCCTGAAGACTGAGGGTGGTATGGGATATGAAGATGCCAGGAAATGCATTAGATAAAGTTTGAGAAATCTGGGAGGTAAACTCTGCGGCATTATCCAACTGAAAAGAGGTTGGGATTCTAAAACATTGGAATCTGTCTGGGCCTTCTTGTTAGTGGTGGGGAATGCTTCAGTCCACCTAGACAAAGGAGACAAGGCAGCCTCATTCGTCCATGGCCAGACTTAGAAAGTCAACTTGGGAATTTTCTGGATCTAATGTCTCCGTGCTACTATGTGCATGAGGACAATTGACTTCCCAATGTCCTTCCCTATGGCATCTTGGACAAGGTCTCGTGGGACCAAGATGAGGATTAGGGCATGCTCAGGCCCAGTGACCAGTTCTACCACATTTGAAACATGGACCTGGTGGTTCTCGAGCCCTGGGGGGCAAGGGAGCAGCACGGACTGCATGGATCAGGCCGCCTGTCGCCTCAGCCGGTCGGAGGCCATGGCTAACATGTGACAGTGATGATTAGGGGTTTGTCATTCCTTGCATGGTACACCTTAAAAGCCAACTTTAAGACTTCTACCTGTGGGGTCAAGGGCCTTTCTCCAAACATCAAAGTTTAGCCTTAATGTCAGGGTAGCACTGAGAAAAAAAGTCATGAGTAACTGTCTACCTTTTGTGGTTTCTGGATCTAAGTTAGTATATTGTAACAGAGCTTTAGTGAGGCATTCCAAAAATGCAGAAGGATTTTCCTTTGTATCCTGAATAACCACTGAGAGCTTATCATAGTTTACTTGCTTGAGGGCAGCCTTACCGAGACCTGCCAGAAGGCAAGTTCCCAGCTAAAATTTCACCTGGGGTGTTATAACCCCAGTGTGGTTCCTGCCTGGACAGCCTTTGCCTCCNGGGGGGGTGTTGCAGGAGTTTGGTAAACCTTGTCTGCATGTAGTCTGGCCTGCTCCCAAACTCACCTGTTCTCTTCAGAAAGTAGGTTATTAGATAGGCTCATATAAATATCATGAAAGGCGAGATTATAAGACTGGGTAATATATTGGAATTGCTTTATGAAAGAGGTAGAATTAGACATATAAGACCCCAGTTTTTGTTCTATATGGGAGAGTTCTGAGAGGGAGAAGGGGACATGTACCCTAACCAATCAATCTATTCTGGCCTCTTCTCTCAACAGGAGAACTGCAGCCAGCTTTACTTGGTCAGGGTTGGGTTCCATAGCAGCTCATGAGTGCATGAGAGGAAGGGTAAAGGTGGGTGCTAGAGCCAGGCAGCTGCTGCAGCCAGGCACCAGAGAGGAGGAATGATCCAGTGGGGCTGATGGAGTAGTTAGTGGGCGGGAGGGAACCGAAGAGGGCCGCACAAAGATGGACCAGTGTAGGAATCTATACATAGGGCCTTAAGGCCTGGGGTTTGGGGGGCCTCTAAAAGGCACCCCCGGGGGAAGGTTTGATTGATGGTCTTGGAGGGCTTTTTTTCCCAAAACCCATGATAATGGTGACACCTCAAGGCTTATAGAAGGACATTTCCTCTTTATAGGCAGGGTGTGAAATGGCGGCAACACTGCAAAGCCCATAGGAAGACATCTTTACTCTATAGGCAGGGTGTTGAAGCCTGACTGACTCCGGTCCAGGCAACTTGAAAGCCAGAGAGGCTAGAGGATGCCCTGAGTGGTCTCTCACGGCAGGGGCCACTGACGAGTGGTCCAAAAAGAAAAAGAAAGGAAAAGAAAAAGAAAAATCCGAGGGGCTCTTGGCCCCAAGGCAAACACACTGTTCAGTGTGTGCAGTGCTAGTGCCGGTGGACTGCCCCAGGTTGTCCAGTCACATATTTAGCTGGGACGCAAGCAGAGATGAATGTCAGCAAAGGGTTCAACTGTATCCGTGAAGGCTGTGGTTAGGAACGTTCCCCCATTTTTAGGAACACCAGAAGATTGTCGGGAGCCAGTAGTCAATTCTGGGTTTGGAGAAACAACTAAACTGACCAGAATGGGAAAATTCACCAATTGAAGCTGATGGTGTGCATAGATTTCACGCTCAGGCAGAGGGAACACGTGGTTGTTGTGGAAAAATTACCCGGTTCCGGATCCCAATCCCAGGAGAGCGCCAGAAGAGCCTCCTGAGTCTCACAGCACCAGTGAAATTACCTGGTGTGAGTGAGAAGGAAACACGGAAAATGCAACAAACCCACTTAGGAGTTTATTGGGTGGGGGATGTACAGGCCTGATGAGGTTGGTATGCGGAGAGAGAGATGAAGATGGTGCATACAGCTTTTAAAGGATGCCTAGAGCATGCATACAGGGGGATGATGTGGCTGCATCATACACAGATGATGGAGCTCACACATGCATGCCAGGGCTCACATAACTGTGTCATATGTAGGTGATGAAACCATGCTGCACATGGGTCACTAGGGCCTTTTAAGGTCCCCAGGGCAGCTAGGTGCCTTAGGGCTTGTCTGCACATGTGTGACCCTGGAACCCGGAAGTGCCAACCATGCTGGTTTGGCTAAAATCATAACAGCATGTCCTTCTTCATGACTTTAAAAATAGTCTCTCTGTTATGCCCAGATCATGGTGTCTCTCAAAAACTACCATGGAAACCGCACCCATATGTAAAAGCAAAGAGCCTTTATTCAAGTTCAGGCATGGGCTTTCAGTCTGTCCCTCACAGAAGTTGAGAGCATAGAGTGCCCAGACCAGTCGGGGTAGGGCTTTTATCATAGTGGAGATTGGGGTTAGGGGATTTCCAGGGTTCAGGGCCCCGATTGACTGACATTTGTCTAGGGGTCTTGACAAAAGGGTAATAGGTGAGTCCTGGACTTGGGGATATCTCATGGTCTTATCTAATCTTATCTAATGGTTGGAATCAGGTACTTCTCTTTAGATGATGGCTCTCCCTGGGTCTTTTCCTGGAACCTGGTGCTACCTGCCAATAAACCAAGAAACTCAGGTCTACATTTTAGCTGGTCTCTATCAAGCCTGCCATAGCTGTGTAGCCTGGCCACACATGTTGGCTCCATATGACCTGGGCCCTATATGTATGGCCAGGCTGCCCTGGACCCCATATTTCACATTCCTTTTATCCTCATAAAAATATATTTGTTTACTTGTGTGTGTGTGCATGTGCACACACATGAACTTATGGGTTCATACATACTGTGATACACATGTAGAGGTAAGAGGAAAACTTGCAGTTATATGTTCTCTCATTCAGCCATGTGTTGGAGATTTCAGGCTTGACAGCAAACTCCTTAATCCACTGTGCTGTCTTTTGGCCCCAGAGTTTCCTTTATCCTATTTTTATATACTGAATCTTAGCTATTTTGTAAGGTGGAATATTCTTGTCATGTTGTATAAAGCTTTCTTCAGTTATTACAGTGTAAAGTAACAATAACAGTAGCTCATCTGTAACTCCATATGACTAGATTGTTATCCTTGCAACTGTAGAGAGAATTGTTTACTTTTTTCTTAAAATACAGGTGCATGAAGCCTTATAATAAGATAAGCATCAATAAAAAGAATGAAATTTATTTATACTAGGAGTTAGGACTTAAAATTACTTCTGGTAATAAGTAAACATTCTAACTTTACCAACTCTTAAGACACACATATCTCAAAGGTAAGAGGAGTAACTTAAATCCAAATTTCTCTTAAAAAACTATACATTTTTAATATATATAATTCAATATCATATTTTTCTTAATAACATAGAAATGGTTATTATAGATTTAGTCACTTATGTATCAATACAGAGAGAAAAGGCCATATTTTAAAAGCATATTTTTGTTTAATTTAAATATATTTAATATATTAATTGATTATATAAATAAATATATAATATATTATATATGATAATCTAGAATATGTATTAAATATATATACTTAATTTCATATATGAATGCTGTATGTCTTAGTTGCTATTCTATTGCTGTGATAAAGCACGATGACCAAGGCAACTTATAAAAGAATGTGTTTAATTGTGCTTATACTTCCAGAGGGTTAGAGTCTATGATGGTATGGTGGAGTGAAGGAATGGCAGCAGGAGCAGGTGAGAGATCACATCTCAAACTGCAAGCAGGAAGCACAGAGCACCTTGGAAATAACATTTGTCTTCTGAAACTTCAGAGACCTCCCTCTGTAACACACTTCTTCCAACAAGGCCATGCTTTCTAATGCTTCTCAAACATTTCCACCAATTGAGTACTAAGTATTTAAACATTGGACTCTATGGGGGTCATTCTCTTACAAAGTACACACTATATTTAATTCATTTTCACCTCTCTTCTCTCTCCCCTTCAAGTTCCTCTCATGGCCTTTTGACTTCCTTTATTATTCTAATATTATTATTCATGACTTATAATTGTAATATGCACACCTTAAGGAGTCTGTTTAGTTAGTGTTGTACTTAAAAACATGTGTGTAGTTGGACTTTTTTTGGAAATATCAGCTCTCCAATAATGACACGGAGACTTATTGTTAATTATGAAAGTTCAGCCTATATCTTAGGCTTGTTATTAACTAGCTCTTAGAACTTAAACTAACCTATTTTTTTATTGACATGCTTTGTGCCTCATGACTTTATCTTCTCATCTCCTTACTACCCATCCGGCCTGCTCTGTGTCTCCTGGCATCTCTGCTCCTCTTCTTCCAGTGTCTTCTGTGCCTGGAAATCCTGTCTAGCTATTGGCCATTCAGCTTCTTACTACACCAATCATCTTCACAGTGTACAGAATGATTATTCCACAACACTTATGTTAGAATTGACTACTTGGGACTGTATAGCTTGTCCCTGAAGAAAACTGATTCTTCCTCTCTCAAGAGTCATTTGATTTGCCTATGACTCTTCAGGTAGGAGTGGGAATGTGAAATTTTCCTGGTTCCTATCAGCATGGTAGCTGGTCATTCTGCAGATCTTTTGTGGGCAACGATATTGCTATGATTTCATGAGTAGAGCTTCCCTACTATGTCTATAAAACCCCATCTAGCATCAGGCAGCCTGATCTTCTGTCTTTTATAATCTTTCTGTCCTGCCTCCTGTGATTTTTCCCTGTGTGTGAGGAACACAGGTCTGGTTGCAGATGTATCTATTGTATTTAGGCACTCTATGGTCACTTCTTTGTAGTTTGACCAGCTGTGGTTCTGTGTAATAATTTCCATCTGTTAAAAAAGAAAGCTTCTTTGATCTTTGATTAGAGGTAAGAGCTATACTTAGTACAAGGATTAGGTATTTAAAACATAGTTAGAAATTATTTTAGGAAATTGGCAGTCGTAGATTCTCTTCTGGATTTGATGACCTATTCAACCATGGATAGTTGGCTATGTGTTTACAGTTCCAAGCATCAATTCCCTCCTATTGAAGGAGCCTTAGATCTAATTCTTCAATTCTTGTTTATTTACCCTCAAGATGCAAGTGCCCTGCCACTATTGCACCATTAGGGATAGTTTGTCAAGGCCGGTCATTGTTAGGATTTGTGGGCTCTGCAGGACTGTTTATAAGGCTAAGTGTTGCTTTCCTGCCTTGGAAACCTGCATAGCACCTTCTGATACTCTGAGAGCTAGTCTCCAGGGAGGAGGTCTCCAGGTCAGTTCCAGTTCACTTCTCAGTCCAGCATCTGAAGTATGTGGTGCTTTCAGCAGTACGGTCTTACTTTCGGGAGGTAAACCCAGATCAACGACAATAGCCAATATTGTTTGGGGAGTCTCTTGGACTCCTGTGACCAACAAAGGAAGCTTTCCCATGCCTGGCATTTGCTAGGTAGGCTATGGCTCTTATGAGGCGCATTATCACCCTGTGCGACATAGCTTCTTTTAGCACACACACATACACAAACCCCTATATTTTCTGAAGTACTGCCTATTTTCTCTAGCACATTTAGTGTAAAAAAATGTGGTTTGAGAAGAGGAAAATATCTTGAACTATGATTTTTCTCAATTTTCATCTATACTGAAGGAGCAGGCTTCAAGCAGACACTGATTAATGTCCTTTTCACTTCTTTTATACTGTATCTATTATTTTGGTGTTTGACATTTTTAAATTAGCAGTGCATATTTTAGCAAGTAATGCTTAATAATGTTAAATTATTTATTGGCTTATTCTTTCACTACAGCATTTAAATTGTGTGCTCCTTTCACAATAGAAATACAATTTTTTATTTATTCAAAATTTTCTTCCTGGGCAGTGGTGGCGCATGCCTTTAATCCCAGCATTCAGGAGGCAAAGGCAGGCAGATCTCTGTGAGTCTGAGGCCAGCCTGGTTTACAGAGTGCATTCCAGGAAAGAATTATTTCTTCATTTCAGTTAGAGGAAATCGTAAAAATTCAAGCTGGAGAGAATTTTGACTAAAGAGTGGGAAATGGCTGCCAAGATAGCTCAGCAGTAACCTGCAACCATGATAAACGCTGGGTCTCACGTAAAGGAGAGAACTGCTTCCACATATATGATGCAGCATGCACACCTCTACACATAACATGTGTGCACACAATAATATTTTAAAGGAAAACTTTTATATACTTGTATATGCATATATGTGCATATGTACCTATAATGAGATAGTGTATGTGCCTTTTAGGTATGAAATATGATTGTGGAAAAATTCTGATTTTTCTGTAACTAGAAAGATACAACTCAGGAGCTGAACTGTCTCTCTCTGAATTCTATGTGTTTAAAGTGTAACTATGAAAGCACTGGGAGATGAGATGTTTCAGTAGATAATTCAAGTTCAATGAGGCCATTGGATTGGGCCTTTATTCAACAGGACGAGCATCCTATTTGCTGTAAGTAAACACATATATTCATTTACTTATTCTCTCTCTTTTTTCTTCCCCCTTGCTTCCCTCTCCCCTTTCTCCATTCAGAGATAAAGCCATGTAACTAACTACATGATGTGCTCAGCACCAGTGAACCGAAAGGGAAATCTCGCTTCAAGTCAGCAGTTCTTAACCTGTGGGTCCTGATGGCTTTGGGAGTCAAATGCCCCTTTTATGGGGGTCACCTAAGATCATCAGAAAACATAGGTATTTACACCGTGATTCATAAAAGTAGAAAAATTACAGTTATGAAGTAGCAATGAAAGTAGTTTAATGGTTGGGGTCACCACAACATGAGAAACTTCATTAAAAGGTCACAGCATTAGGAAGGTTGAGAACCACTGCTATAAGCCAATCCCTAGAGCTGTTTAATGTTAGAAATCTGGCTTCCAGAACTGTAAAAAGAAAATGACACTTGCATAAGCCATCTAATATGCTATGTTTCATTAGGGCACAACGAGCTGATTACTACAGGGCTTAGAATTTTAAATATAGGACACTGTCTTAAATAAGAAGAGCAGCAGCTAAAATTTATTGCCTTAGGACTATGCAGGTCAGTACATATACATATATATATATATACAATTATAATATTACAATGCATAACTCTCACACCCTGTGAAGTAGGTTACTAGATCTCTTGCAAGGATAAGTACTTTTCCCTGGGTCACACAATAAATGCAAAAATTCAGGATATAAACCCAGGACATACCAAGAAACACTTTAAGACAGACCTTTGATTTTAGGGCCTATTCCTTAATCTTCTTGCTTAATACTGCTTGGTTCCTAATGTAAATTTTATTTGAACAGTAACAGGAGCTTGATAAGAGTCTTGAACAACATATGAGAAGATCATATTTATATTTTATAATGCTGCCTGGCATGGAGGAGTGTGGACCCTGAATTAAGAGAAGAGAGTCCGGAGATGGCTAAACCAGCTAGGAAGTGGCTGCAGTGGTCCAGGAGAAAGGCTTTGAGTTAGAGTCCTATCAGTGCTGAGTTTAGGTAGTAGCAAGTCCCACAAGCAGTTTGGAAGCAGAATGAAAGAACTTGGTAGATTAATTAACAAGTTGAGACATCACTCTGCCTAAACGTATGATTAGCACACCTATTGACAGAAGTGAAGCTGAGACATAAAAGGAGATGGAAGTTTCATGTGTGGAAACAGTCCTGAGCAACTAGGTCTTTGACTTCAAAAATCCAATATTTGCTGAAGCTGTAATACAAAAGTTGGGGTTTTTCAATGGGGCTCTTTGCCCTGAAAGTTATCTGGGGAGAGATGAGCACCACATGAAACTATTACTGGAGAAAGTCAAGAAAAATATAGGGCTGAAGGGCATGTGTAGCAGCAGAACTGGGCACGCTGATGTCTGCAGGCTTAAAGGTGGGCAGATTAGGAAAGCTCAACCCTGCAGGCAGACTGTTCATCAGTCTGCAGATCTTTGGGGAAACATTGCCAGAGCAAGTGTAAGAATTTCATCTAAATATATATGTCTATATATACGTAGACTTCTGTGTCCTATATGTAATTTTAAGTAGATAATGATTCCTTATGATGTTTTCAGACATCCTTAGTGTTGTTTTACATTCCTCCCTCCCCACTCCATAGTGGAAGCCCAACATTTCTTCCACACCCATCGCTGGACCATGCTATTCCCTCCCCATTGCTCCTCAACCACCCTGCCCCATGATCCCCTGCATAAACAAACCTATAGCAAGACAACAACCAATAGACATGCTAGCAATGCTTGTTTGTTAATATAAACTTTACTTAAAAAAATAACAAGATCTGAGAAGAGTTTGATCCATGACATGAGGATATCATGTTAATATTTCATAATGCTACCTGACAGGACAAAATGAAGACAATGGAAGTTCACAAGGCTACAACCCTAGACAAAGAACTGAAAATGCCGAGAGCAGGAGAAATAGTCTTCTCCAAGTCAGCCCTGAGAAATAACATTACATGGACTGAGAAGGTTGTATTTATGTCTTGTATATGTATATGTGTATATTTGACTATGTATATACGCGTATATGTGTGATAATAATTAAAGAAAAAAGGCCATGAATCTGAGAGAGAGCAAAGGAGGTATGCATAAGGAGTGTTAGAAGGAGAAAAAGGAAGGGAGGAAATGATATAGTTATATTATAATTTCAAAATTTACAAAATTATATTCTTTTTCTTTTTGTGACAGGGTTTCTCTGTAGCTTTGGAGCCTATCCTGGAACTAGCTCTTGTAGATCAGGATGACCTCGAACTCACAGAGATCCGCCTGCCTCTGCCTCTCGAGTACTGAGATTAAAGGAATGTGCCACCATTGCCCAGCTTAAAAAATTATTATATTTTCCTTTTAGTTTAGTTTCCTTTTCTTTTCCAGCCTGAAAAGGCTTCCTGCAGCTCTTGGCATCTCTCCTTCTCCTCTGCTAGTTCAGTGACCTCAGTGTTCATTCGTTCTCTACCCCAAATTTATTTGATGACGTTCTTCCCCACAAAGTGTGGGTGTTAGAATATGGAGTTTTGTGGGAGTAGCACTCTCCTGCTTGGAATTGGTGACCTCATGAAAGAGGACCCAAGAACTTGCTCTTCCTTTTCATCCAATCATGCACGACTACACCACTTACAAATCAGAAACAGGCCTTGGTAATCACACCACATTTGCCAGTGCTTTCATCTTGTTCTTTCCAGGTGCCAAAGCCAGAAGCAACAGGTTCCTGTTGTTTGTAAGCCGCTCAGGTTAGGTATTTTGGTATAGCGCAATGATGGCTAGAAAAGGAACTGAGACCCTTTAAGACCACACTATTTTAGCCCTTCCTGCTGTTCCTCCACTGCATTCTAAGGACTCTTGATGTGATAACAATGTAATTAAAGTTATGTCATAGCTTGCCTGTGCTAGCGCCTCTTCTGTACTCCTTCTGAGATTTATTTTTAAATTATGTGTAATAATGCATGTGCATGTGTGTGTGTGGATACATGAATGTGAGTGCATGTACCTGCAGACAAGAGACAACCCCTGGATCTAGGGTCTTAGTAGTTGTTAGCTACCTGATGTGGGTGCTTGGAATCAAACCTGTCTTCTGCAAAGACAGTGCATGCTCCTAGCCACCCCTCCAGTCTTTCTTCTGAGTTTCCATAGTTCATTAGCTTTTAGAGTGCAGGGTCTTCCTCTCCCACTATTTTTTATTCTTTTTTTCTGGAAATTGCCTTGCTCTAAATCCCTCACACCTCCTCCTCTCTGTACAGGTTAGGGATACAGTAAATATATGTGGAACTGAGCTACATAGTAACATAGCCTTCCCACAATCTGGTGAAGGGATGGTATTTCAGATAGGCACAGTCTCTGAACCTGGATCAACTTGGACAGCCAGGAGATAATGTTCTTCAGGCTTCAAGCTATGTCAGCAACAATGCACATGGGAACAAATACTAGCTTTCAAATTGAGAGGCTTTCCCCAGCTCTGCCCATGTGTCTACAGTTTGGAATTTAAATGTCCCAATGCCAATATGTTAGATGTGTTTGGTGATCAATATGGTGCTTTGGCTTAGTTCAACACTCTTAGATCATCAGGACAATGTGTGTTCTTGAAGAGGACTGTAGAACCCCAGGTCTTCCCTCCCACCCTTCCTTCCTGTCTACAGTGTGTAGGTAAAGTTTTTCTGTGTTTTAGTTGCCACTCTCAAATAATACTGGAGGCTTATATTAATTATAAATGCTCAGTTGATGGCTTAACCCGTATTTCTATTTATACTTTGCCACATGGCTCTTTACCTAATTTTCATTTCTTTCATTTTTTAAATACTTTTATTTTTATCTTATGTATACAAGTGTCAGGTTCCCGGAACTGGAGTCACAGGTAGCTGTGAGCTCTCATGTGGGTGCTAGGAATTGAACCTGGGTCCTCTGGAAGAGCAGTCAATGCTTTTAACCAATGAGCCATCTCTCCAGTCCCATTGTTATCTAATTTTCTACCACACAGCTTGCTCAGCGGTTGGTAGGCATTTCCCTGACTCCGACCTTTCTCATCCCATCATTCTCAGTTTGGCTTTCCCACCTAATTTAATCCTATTCAGCTATTGGCCAGTCAGCTTGTTTATCAAATCAATTCTAGTGACATATATTCACACAGTGTACTATTACACTGAGTGGAAGTATTATTCCACAGCAAAAGTGAATGGTTTTTCTCTGGCTTCCCCCATGATATGTTATTCTATAACAGGCAATAGAAACAGCCAACAATGCATGGAAATCTCTTAGACTGTCAGCTAAGGAGAGAACATTGTCACGTTTTCAGTGACAATCAATCAGTAAAATATTTGCCACAAAACTATGAGAACCTGAGTGAGATCCCCAGAACCCACCTGCCTGTAACCCCAGCACAGTGCATGGGGGAGGAAACAGGGAGGGCAGAGCTTGCTGGACTTAGTTTCAAAATATAAGGTGGAGAATAATAGAAGATAACTCCTGATATTGTCCCCTGACCTCTACACTCACACATGCATGCACACACACATGTACACAGACACACACATACTCATACACACATACAAGCACAAATCAATGTCACCAATAATTTTCTTTGATGACTTACATTTAACAGCATGCCTGAGGGGTGACTAATCTTAATTATCCATTTTCTTATGCTCATACGATGATGGGTGCTCTAGGCATCCTGTGCAGTTCTCCAGAAGGCCAGGGTCAAAGTGGCATCTGAATAAATCAACCATCATGTAACTGCCTCATTATGTCATCTGCCCAGCTGTCAAAGACCTGTGCTCTGTCATTAGACTTTTAATTTCAGTAGCAAGTGATCTTGTCGTTTAGGTCAATTCTGCCATCCCAACAACAGGTGGTGCCATTGGATTATAATCTGAATTTTGTGAATGGCGAAAATGGAGCAGTTGGCTCTATACACACCTCATCTTTTAAAAAGGATGCAGTTACTACCTTTGCTGGGTAACAAGATTTGATTTTAGAGTTTGGAAAATGTTATGTGGTTAAATTATATTGTGAAATAATTGTATTCTTTCAATACATAATTCTAGAAACTGTAGGGCATATGAATGTTATTTTGTCTAAAGAAAAATGGATTTTAGTAGGCTGCTATTTACTTTATCTATTTTAATGTTTTGGGTCATTATAATTCTCATATTTTTCTTCTTGTAATTTTAAAAATATTGCTATATGTTAGAAAAAACTTCTAGTTTTTTTCCATTCTGAGGAAACTAGGGTCTATTCAATGCATATTAATATTTCTACTTTTACAGATGCTATACATATAATATTGATGTTAGCTCTGCCTGATGATTTTTTGTAGCCACATGTTTCCAGAATAACATTGTGGAGATGGTTTTCATGTTGCTGCAAGTCACACAGGGACAGCTTGGACTGTTGACCCCATCTACCCTGCCATAAAGAGAACACAGAGAAGAGTCCACCAGCTATATCCTGCTCAGAGCTCTGCACTCCATCCCTGTATAAACTGGAGATGATTTTTGTTCAAGGATGGTTTTCAAAGCCACAGTGTGATCACAGGAGGTGGTAAGGAGTTGGCACAAGCCACCAATAGGGAGATTATCTTGAGGTTTCTTGTGATTATTGTTCTTGAGAATTCCAGAAACCACTAGCTCTTCTAAACTAATTAGTACTGTATTTTTGATTTGCATGATCTGAAAAAAAAGTAATTGAAAACAATACAGTTCTTTAGCAAGCCCAGAACTGTTAACAATGCAAATACCAAGAAATGAACCCAAATGACTTTAGAAGCATTTGGATCAATTAGATGAACAAGTCAGCATATGAAAAATTCAGTCCCCAAACAGATGAGCAAATATATATTTCGAATCAGAAACCTGAGTTATGGGTCATATATTCAATTATGAATTTATCAACACACTGGACACATTTTACTAATAAAATGTGTGGTAGTCTTAAAATCATTGTCTTCAACCTTACTATGTTAGAATTTATTTTCAAATTTTCTTAGTATTTTTCTTTGAAAATTCTCATTTCACAATTGGGTTTTTAGAAGTCACGCTCAAAGGAAACATTAAGCACTTGCTAAAGGTCATTCCAAGTTGTTTACTCTTCTTGTTACACAATGTGTGAGGGCAGATTAAATTTTAACTGACTCACCATGCTTCCTGACACATTGAGGGAGGGGAAAGGAGTTTAGAAAAAAGACAATAGATGTTCAAAAGTCATTTTTCTTTTTCTTTCTTAGTTTTGTTTTGTTTATCGAGATAGGGTTTCTCTGTATAACAGCCCTGGCTGTCCTGGAACTTGCTTTGTAGACCAGACTGGCCTTGAATTCACAGAGACCTGCCTGCCTCTGCCTCCCAAGTGCTGGGATTAAAGGTGTGCACCACCATGCCTGCCTAGCTTTCATGTCATTTTGATTATGACGGTGACAACAGGTAGTATGTTTTTCTCTCTATGAACCATGCCACAGTAGTGCTCTGGCGTCACTGGAGGGAAATCCAGGAACAGAATCTCTTTGGGTTTCAAGCAATGAATAAAACAGTGTTAGATGAGTAGACAAAGAATAAAGAGTGGAAAGAAAGGCAATTGACTAGAATAAGCTTTCTAAAGAGGAAAAGAAGATGTGGAATTTGATAAGTGGGGAGGTGTGGAGGATCTTGGGAGGAGATTGGGAAGGGGAACCATGATCAGAAACCACTAGCCATATATATATATATATATGAAAAATAATTTTCAATAACATTTTTAAAAAGGTCTAGAAAGGTACAAAAATGTTTTCTTGTTGGCTCATTACAGATAATATAGTCATAATAAGTATTCATCATTATATATTATTGAAAAAATTATTTAAATAATTGACTGCATCAAAGATTTTTGTCTACAAATAATAGGAAAACATCAACGTGAAGTGAAGGTGCTTTGTTTGTAAAGTAAGAAGTCCAAAAATAATTGATTAGATCAGGAAAATTAATCCAGTATTCAAAATGTAATAAAAAATGAACGTCCCTTTCCTTTTTTGGGGGATGCAGCATGTTTTAAAATCAATTATTTGTGATTGGTTTTTTTGTATGAATGTTCATCTGAATGTATGTATCTATACCAAGTGGGGTCTCTTGCCCTTAGAGGCCAAGAGAGGTCATTAGATTCCCTTAGAATTGTAGTTATCAATGATTATGAGATACATTGTTGGTGTTGGTAACCAAATTTGGATCATGCACAAAAGCAGAAAGTGCTGGTAACCCCTGGGCCATTCCTCCAGCCCCAGAGGTAAGTGTTTGAAGACAGGGTTTTACACTGAATCTGAGAATGGCTTGGAACTCACAATGTAGCCAAGGCCTCACTACCCTGGCAACCTCCTTCTTCAGGCCTCCTAAGTACTGAGATTATAGACGCGACCCGCCTTGCCTTGAGCTCTCTTCTACCCCACCGTGATCTGCTGCCGTAGCACATGCTTCAGTAGCTGCCTCTTAGCATGGAATGATAGGCACTTCCTCCTTCATATCTCATGCAGTGAAGAGAACACCATCCCATCAGCTTGTGAACAAATATCCTTCCTTTTAATTTGGGTAATTTAGTTTAGATACCCAGCCTTATCTCTGACCAGAGATTCTCTGTGCTGTGATTAGCTTAGGCCTGAGGCTAAGAACCGGCAGGTAAAAAGAGATTTGTGATTGTGACAGCTGAGGTGTATAGATGAGAAACTAACTGGAATCCGGACCAGTTGACTGGAACATGGCGCTGCTGCAGAGAATAGCAGAGTGGGTTTTGAGAAGACAGCCACTGTCCCAACACAGCTCATGAAGTGCAGTTTGGAGACAAGGGTTTCTCAGTAGCTATGGAGCCTGCGCTGGAACTAGCTCGAGTAGGGGTCCGACCGGAGCTTGAGTGTCTCTAGACGGACGGAGACGGAGGAGAGTGCTGGGATTAAAGACATGCACCACCACCACTCGGCAAGGACAAGATAATTTTGAATGTTACCATATGTTTATAATAGTCTTGTGTTGAGGCGTGTTCCTTTTCTTGTTTTTTTTTTCCCAGAGCTTCTATAATGAGGGGGGGTTTAACTTTGCAAGGACATAATCTTAGATATTCGTCTGAAGAAAGATTTGTACATACACAAGAGAAACGTGGTACCAATTATACACTTTAACCTCCATAGATGCCTGTCTGCTTGTCTGTGAGACTGTATGGTACACAGCAGCTCTCTCAGACCCCAGCTTCAATTTTACAATTAGCGAATTGATTAATTATTTCCATGTGCATACGTGTGTACCTGCAAGAGTTTATGTGTACTCTATGCTTACTGGAGTTAGATGTGGTTCTGAGCCACAGTGCAGATATATCTCAGTTTACCGTTAGTGAAATTTCCTGGACCATCTGTGTTCTTCTTGTCACTGGTGCAGAGGTCCTCAATGCTGGCCAATGGCAAGTGCCAGCTCCTCAATCCCATACCTGCTGATATTGAGTTTGGGATGTAGGGTTTTCTTTTCTTTCATTTTGCTGTAGTTGTTATTGTTGTTTTGTTTTGTTTTGTTGCATGTGTCTTGGTTTGTGGTATAGTCAGCTTGCTCTGGGGATCCCTGTCTCCACCTCCCCAGCACTCAGAATAGAAGTTCATCCCACATGACTAAATGGGTTCAAGAATATGAACTCAGGCTCTCATGATTCCATACCAAGGACTAAACTGATCAAGCCATCTTCCCAGATTATACAAAATATATTTTAAACTAACTGAAGCACTAAATAGAGATTAATAACAATATGCTAATCATAACTAACTGCTTAGAATACTTTTTCTATAACTTCTAAGATAAACTACAAATACTAGCTTTAGGGAATATTGACTTTGGTGTTTATTATTAAACAAAAAGTATAAGCAGAAGCCAACTAAAAATAGCATTCAAGAAGTCTTAATAAACTCATGTAATTAAATATACCCAAGAGCTATGAGGGAAGTTCTAGTGATAAAAGTGGAAAGTACTAACTAAACCTCTGAGGAGGAAAAGTTGATTTGTTTTGAAGGAATAGATCAGGCATGTGGTAAGAACACTAACAGATCAGTGACCAAAAGAAACAGGGAAAGTGTGTTGAAGTTGTGTTCTGAGACATGTTTGAATAAAAGATGTATGAGCAAATTCTGCCAAGTGTTCTACACAGACTGGTCCATCTACACCAGTACAACACAGTCCTGTGCATTCAGGGTGATGGTGTGGCTTAGATTCTGTATCAGGTAATGTGCTCTTCTTGAAGGATTCTCTAAGCATAAATATCACACCTGCATCTTACTGAATTATTTAGAGGTGTTTCCTAAAATGTCAGAGTTAAATGAAATACTTGGTATTTAATTTTCTCTAAAATAAATCAGTAAAAAGAGAGGTGATACATTGAAAATTAGATTGTAAAAAGAGCCACAAAAATCCTTCATCTACAATCCTGTTCTGCCTGCAGACTATGCTAGGCAATGGGGGCCTAAAGCTGTGGGAGTAACCAAGCAATATCTGATTTAAGGCACACTTCATGAGATGGAGCCCATACCTGACACTACTTTAGTGACCAAGAACCGGAGACTAAATAACTCAGAAACCTAGGGTAAAACCAAGCATTACTAGTGTTTAAAAAATGGTAACAAATGACTCCTAATGCTATTCTGCTGTACTCATTGATCAGTGACTCATTCAACTGTCATCAGGAAAGCTTCCTCCTACAGCATATGGGAGCAAATACAGAATTCCACAGCAGGACCTCTCTCTGTCTCTCTCTGTCTCTCTCTTTCTCTCTCTCTCTCTCTCTCTC